>JAEKDQ010000420.1:0-62667 GCA_026937815.1 Etheostoma perlongum
CCCCAGCATGTTTCCTTGGATCAGGGAGGCTCCAAAATCATGCTTGCAGCTGTCGCGGCGGTCCTGCTACGACTCATGTGATGCCTTGTTAAAGCCTGCTACGCTCTGCTGTGCCTTGTGATAGTGCAGTGCCCTGCTATGCCATGAACTACTACAAACTATTTCTAGTCGCTGTTCCATTATCTTTTACTGTGACTGTTATTGCCGGTCTCCATTTTAAACCCAACCGGCCATCTATCAGAGGTTTCTTCCTAAAAGGGATTTTTTCCTCACCACTGTTGCACTGTTGCTTGCTCTGGAGGTAACTTCTAGAACTGTTTCGGTCCTTGTAAATTATAGAGTGTGGTCTAGACCTACTCCAACGGTAAAGTGTCTCGAGATAAATCTTGATAATATATTGATACTATGAATAAAATTGAATTTAATTGAGTCAGTATGGACTTCGGGTGCAGCATGTAACAGGAGAAGGAGAAGTCATCAGTTGGGCCTGTGCCTTGAGGAATGACAGTATTAATATGACTGGGAGGGGTGGTTTTATTTAGACTAACATATTCTCCATCACCCAGCCAGATCTCAGTAAGACAAAATAAATCAATATTTTAATCTGATATTAATTCAATTACTAGTACACTTTCAGAAGAGAGAGATCTGATGTTTAAGAGTCCACATTTAATTCTCCTATTCTTTTGCACTATTGCACTTGTACAATTCATGTTGCACCAAACAGTTGAGGGCTCGCCTTCTAGTGTTAGTTGCCAGTACCCTAGTCTCTGCCTATCTTTCCCTACCGTGTCTGACCAACCTGTTTTCCCACCACCCTCCTGATCGAATTTTACCCCAAGTATTTTTTGGTCGGTCCGAGTCACAGTCAGAGGGAGTCCTGTTGTCTCAGTCAGTCCACGGCCCATGAAAGTGGGCAAGGGTCTTGCTTCTATTATTTAGCTGCTGTTAAGACTCTGAGTCTAGTTAAGGACAGCATATTTGTTTTTCACAAGTACAAAAGGTTCTGCACAAACGGACAATTTTGGCAATGAATGAGTATTTCACATTGGTGTTCCCCTTCAAGATTGGGTGGTCATTAAAAACAGGGCATTGTCATGTCATAAGGGATAACCTCAGCCGTCTGCTCGAGAGCAGCAGAAAACCCTAGTCGACCCAGTCCAAACCATCGCGGTAAGCCTCACTGGGTGTCCAAACTAAAATGATAAGAGGCAACTTGGTAGACTCCTTACTGATGTTTATATCTGTACTCACAATGCCCTTTTTAAAAAAAACACCAGCCAATCACAAGTTAAATGTGAATAATCAATGTGTGAGTAATAAGGAAGCTCACATTATACATAGTTGCAAAGTCTAAATGTTTAACTTTGCAACCCGTAAGCTGTTGGAACCTTGATTGCCACAGGTTCCCAAACCTTCCCTCAAAACGTGAATCACAGATTTTCCAGCCCCTGGGACTGAACATCAGAACAGAGCAGAGTGGCGCAGCAGAAGCATGCTGGGCCCATAACCCAGAGTTTGATGGATCAAAACCATCCTCTGCTAATTAATTACTAGAGTTGGGAAGAATTGTGAAATAGACTTTCTTTTTGGACTGTGCATTTTGTTCAGATATTTCTGATGATACCAGGACAACCCCAAAGAGAAGTACTGATGAACACAATAATCATCAGTGTCTCCATTTGAGACAATCTGAATGTGAGTACAATGACATCAAATGATTTTATTGATTGCTGGGGGAAAAATAACATAAGAACTTCGTTCGGGGAAGGACTCGCCAGAGCTAGGTTAGTAACAAGCAATTCTGGGACATGGAATCACACAAATGGAAAGATGAAGGAGAGAGGAGCTCAGTGTGTTAAAGGAAGTTAGTTGTTAATATCTTTAATGTTTAATTTCATATACTGCACTGTAACTTTTATTCTTGTGTTTTATCTATATTTATTTTTTAACCGTTTTTGTCTAAAGCACTTTGAATTGCCCTGTTGTTGAAAGGTGCTGTGCAAATAAAGCGGCCTTGCCTTGAATAGGTTATCAATATTGGTGCAACCTGTATTACACTGGTTTTTGGGTTGTCATGGCCGAGTGGTTAAGGCAATGGACTTGAAATCCATTGGGGTCTCCCCTCGCAGGTTTGAATCCTGCCGACAACAAAAGCCATCCTTTAATGGTGGTCACACATCTCATTACACCAAATGGCAGATGTGCCTTTATGGACAATATTATAATACCAAATAGGTACTGGAAGCCACTGAAGCATCTCTGAGCATTTATTTTCATTCTCAATGCCCAAGATTTATAGTGAACATTGTATTGTCCAGCGATGGTGGTATAATGGTGAGCAAAGCTGCCTTCCAAGCAGTTGATATGGCTTTGATTCCCAGCAAGTAACTTTCTTTGAGTGACTTTATTTGTCAAAAAGTAACCAGAAAGGTTACTCTCCCAACCCAGTTTGATAAAACATTAGATCTCTGTTATATATCAAAAGGGAGCATAACAATCAATCAAGCTGCCTCCATGAGGATCCACAGACATGTTCCACCACCCGCAATTAAGCCTGTCTCCTCAGCTTCTAGGCACCGCTGCATGAACTCCTCTTCAGCTGGAGAGTTTGCATCTGCGTTTGTGAGCTCACAGTTTTATGCCACGATTGGTCTGGTCTCTTCCTCTTCCCCAGATAACATTCTCTCTGTGTTCCATTCCACGTGCACTGAAATCCTAGACTCTATTGCCCCTTATCGGATTAAAGCTGTTAAACCTAAGGCGGACCGCTGGATAAATGACACCACAAGGGCCCTTAGGCAACACTGCAGACAAGCTGAGCGAAGATGGAAAGACAATCTACATGTCACACTGGGTGTATTAAGGGACAGTCTATCCACATACCAGAATGCTGTGAAGGTGGCGAAGATGCAGCATCTCTCTTCTGTCATAGCTAGCAATTGCCACAAACCTAGATTGTTATTTAATACTTTTAACTCTGTCATAAATCAATGCACCTCTGCTCGACAGATGTGTCAATTAGTACATGTGAGAAATGTCTTGCTTATTTTATTGACAAAGTAACATCTATCAGGAAAATTACCAGTGCTAATTTTAAGGTCTTTTTATCTGCATCTTCTACACACTCAGCTGTGTTTGAGGAATTTAAGCCCATTTCTCTGACGTTACTTAGTGAGGTTGTACAACACATGAAACCTACCAACTGTCCCTTAGACATTGTCCCCGCCAGAATGGTGAAGGAGGTTTTTAATAGCACCATTGGGGCAAGTCTTCTTACTCTTTTTAAGTAAATTGCAAAGCCTGTACTTTGTTACTTTTACTTGGGTAAAGAAGTTAAATCAGTACTTCTACTTTTACCAGAGTATTTGTTAGCACAATTATCTGTACTTCTACTTGAGTACGGGCAGTGAGTGTGAATGACTGATACATTATCAGTTCGAAATTTTCTTTGATGCCAAATATTTGAATTCAAATTAAGAATCCAATTGACATGTAAGAACAATACAATGCACGTCCAGCTTCTACATTTCCACATGAGTCAGCTTCCCCAATTTCTGAGTAACAGGAAAATATCCTGATAAGCATACATGTGCAGCTTCTTTAAAACAGAACGCGAAGACGCCGGTAAGACAAAGCTGATATGACTAATGTTTAACCTGTGAGAGAGATCTGAGTGTTGCGTGGTTATTGTAAATAGGTAATGTTTGTGAAGTATGGTATGGTTTTACACAGAATGACGGATTGATGAATGTAGCAGTAGCATGTAAATCACCGTAGTTTTAGATGTTAAAAATGTGCACACAAGAAAGCTACGGGATTACTGTGGGGAAATGGAGAATGGCTAGGTTAACTGAAGATTTTAAACATTGTGAAAATTAACGAAACATATGAACACGTTAAACATATACGGGCATTTAACATATACCTGCAGTCTCAGGCTTTGGATGGTATAGGTAGCGCATCGCTACCGTGACGGCCAACATGCGCCCCGTCACAGTTACGGACAATTTTGGCAATGAATGAGTATTTCACATTGAACGCTTACGATTGGGTGGTCATTAAAAACAGGGCATTGTCATGTCATAAGCGATAACCTCAGTCTCCAAGTAATCACATTGGTTGCCTTCCACTTTTCTGCCTCAGACTATCAGACAGCACAACAAGCACTTTAAATGTAGTATATTTATAGTATTATGCTTACGTAAACTTGACATGTCATTAAGTTTACTCTTCAGCAGGTGGAGACATTTCACCTCAGACACTTGCAGCAACAGATGCTTTGTTAAACATTAACACACTGGAAATAGAAGTAATGCTGATACAAAGCATAGTAACTAGCAGAGGATGGTTTCGATCCATTGACCTCTGGGTTATGGGCCCAGCAGGCTTCCGCTGCACCACTCTGCTCTGCATTTCAATTCTAGGGGCTGGAAAATCTGTGATTCACATTTTGATTGGTTTGGGAACCCGTGGCAACCAAGGTTCCAACAGCTTACAGGTTGTAGAGTTAAACATTTGGTAGACCTTGCAACTATCTTTTATGTGAGTTTCCTGATTACTCACACATTGATTATTCACATGTAACACTTGTGATTGGCTGGTGTTTTTAAAAAAAAAGGCATTGTGAGTACAGTACATCAGCAAGGAGTCTACCAAGTTGCCTCTTATCATTTTAGTTTGGAAAGCGGCACACCAAGTCAGTTTCACCGCGATGGTTTGGACTGGGTCGACTAGGGTTTTCGGCTGCTCTCGAGCAGAAGGTGGTACTCACTCTGGTTTCTCTTCATAACACACAAGGCTTTCGCCTTTTACTAAAGACTTCCTTGGAGGGGAACACCAATGAGTTGAAACTATTCTTGGTGGGCTTTGCTGTTTGGCCGAGACTTTTGTACTTGTGAAAAAAAAAATGCTATACTTAACTAGAGTCAGATTCTTAACAGCAGCTAAATAATAGAAGCAAGACCCTTGCCCATTTTCATGGGCCTTGGAGTCAGGGGGGACTGTGACTCTGACCGACCAAAACATAATTGGGGTAAATTCGATCAGGAGGGGTGTGGGAAAACAAATTGGCCAAACACGGAAAGTTAGGAAGAGACTAGGGTACTGGAGACTTAGAGGATAAACACTAGAAGGAAAGGTTTTAATCATCACGGCAGTGATTTTACCTTTGATTTTACTCATCAGCTCTGTTTTTATCCAATCCAGAAAAGTGATTGGAGATCTTTCATTTCCTGTGGAGGTCCAAGTGGGAACAAGTGCAAAGAAGAGTGATGAAGAAGCCAAAGGAGAAAGGAGGTAAAGGAGTGCTGGACCTGTTATTGTTTTTAGGGAGCAGATTTATAACTATACACATAACAGCAGCCACGGCCCCATCCAGAAATCCTAAGACTGCAGCTATGGCACGGTTCTGGATGGGATCATACCTCAGAAGATTGAAGACCTTAGCCTCTGATCTTAAAGTACCTGAGTCTTTTATCCTGCCACCAACCTATGCTTTTATCCAGATCTTTTTTAAAACGTTTTCACATTGAGCAAGAAGAAGTGTATGTTATAACAACAAGTGTAA
This sequence comes from Etheostoma perlongum, assembly GCA_026937815.1. Classification (NCBI taxonomy): domain Eukaryota; kingdom Metazoa; phylum Chordata; class Actinopteri; order Perciformes; family Percidae; genus Etheostoma; species Etheostoma perlongum. The sequence continues at coordinate 5,570 of JAEKDQ010000420.1, forward strand.
TAGTGTAAAAGAATAGGAGAAATAAATGTGGACTCTTAAACATCAGATCTCTCTCTTCTAAAAGTGTACTATTAAATAAATTAATTTATAACGTGACCCTTTCCCATTTTGACAAACTGTTTTGATCACTTGAGGTATTTCAGTAAAGTCTTTGGTCTTGGACAGTTACCTTGCAATCTAAAACTGTATGTTCTATTGTTTCTGGAACAATAGTTGACAGTTGGAGGGGTAATGTCTCTTTACAGTGATTATAACTGTTTGTAAGGGCTCTTACAGTGAATATGCAAAAGATGATGTTCACAAATTCACTCACTTAATGCTGGTTACAATATTCTAAAATCAACAATGCCAGAGAAAAATGACAAAGTTTGATACATTTCTTTTAGTAAAGTAAAGCTCTGTTTCTTATTTTTAAGTACATACTTGGCCTACATGTTGATAATGCATGCAGGTATACATGCATACATTGCTCACCACTATACCACCATCGCTGGACAACACAGTTGGTGTCCTTAAAAGTTGGATTTTTCCTTTATATTAAATTAAGGCATTAAGATCAATTTCCAAAAGATGATTTTTTTTTTATTTGTCTTTTTTAGTTAACTTCAGCATGGGTTCCTAAACGTAATCAAGCACAGTAATCCCATGGTCATTGAACCAGGCCATCTGCTGGTCATCTGCTGGTGTTGGTCCACTGTGCTTTATTAAGTCCAGAGTCAGCGCAGCAGTCTACCAGGACATTTTAGAGTACTTTATGCTTCCTTCAGCAGACAAGCTTTATGGAGATGCTGACTTCATTTTTCAGCAGGACTTGGCAACTGCCCACGCGGCCAAAAGTACTAAAACCTGGTTCAATGACCATGGGATTACTGTGCTTGATTGGCCCGCAAACTCTCCTGACCTGAACCCCATAAAGAATCTATGGGGCATTGCCAAGAGAAAGATGAAAGACATGAGACCGAACAATGCCAAAGAGCTGAAGGCCGCTATTGTAGCATCCTGGTCTTCCATAACACCTCAGCAGGGCCACAGGCTGATAGCATCCTGGTCTTCCATAAGACCTCAGCAGGGCCACAGGCTGATAGCATCCTGGTCTTCCATAAGACCTCAGCAGGGCCACAGGCTGATAGCATCCTGGTCTTCCATAACACCTCAGCAGGGCCACAGGCTGATAGCATCCATGCCACGCCGCATTGAGGCAGTAATTCATGCAAAAGGGGCCCAAACAAAGTACTGAGTACATATGCATGATTACACTTTTCAGAGGGCTGCCATTTCTGTATTTAAAATCCTTTTTTTATTGATTTCATATAATATGCAAATTTTCTGAGATTTTGAATTTTCATAAGGTTTTCATAAGCTGTACGCCATAATCATCAAAATTATATCAAATAAAGGCTTGAAATATCTTACTTTGCATGTAATGAGTCTATATTAGGGATGAGCGAATACAGCATTATCTGTATCTGTATACGTATCTGTTAACCACATGAATTATCTGTATCCGTATCCGTACTCGGACTGGGCGGGGCCTATCCCGGAAGTGGTCAGATTTAACCCGGAAGTTGGTCAGGTTGTCTTGAAATGGGCGGGGCTTTAACCGGTATGTTATTTTAAGCATGCAATTGATATGGGTTGATCAGAAATTGTTATATTTATTGCTGATTAGAAAACTACTTACATGACAGCATCAAGCTTCAGGTCAATGGTGTTGTCATGGTAACAAACAAATTATAAACAGAACAAGTTTTGCAACAACAAATACAACGGTTGCAATTATGAAGTAAAATGTAATGAACAAGAGTTTTCATACTCAATATAACTTTTTTTTTAACTTTAAATTTTTTTTATGATCAGTGTGATTTTTGTTTTTGGTTCTTTTTTTATTTCCACACCAGGTATGTGTGAGTGTGTGTGTGTGTGTGTGTGTGTGTGTGTGAGCAAGAGAGAGACACAGAGAGAGAGAGAGAGAGGGGGCAGATGCTGTTTCTCAGATCTGCATTGACTTTAATGAAGCCAGCTGACGGTTAAAAAAAATATATATATCTCCGACGGCAGAGACTCAACGGGAGTCGCATTTAAACCAAGCAGCATGTCTGAATCCCCACGTTTACCAGAAATCTACTGGTTACTATGTAAGTACTACAAACCGAAGTTAAAAACAAACCTGAAGCTAAAGAAACCCTAAACGTTAACGGAACAGACCCGCGGACCTGATTAACTGAGAGAGAGAGAGAGAGAGAGAGAGGGAAAGAGAGGGAGAGAGAGAGAGAGAGAGAGAGAGGGAGCGTAGTTCTCCGTGTTCTGTGTGTGTGTGATTGAGCAGAGCGTGTGTGTGTAGGCGGGGAGGGGGGCGCTGTGACTATCACAGAACGCAGCGCGGTCAGGTGAGGACTTTTATTCAATCCGAGTACAGATAATGACTCGTATTACTCGTATAATACTTGTACTCGGCAAAAGTGCTTTATCCGTACCGGATACTCGTTTAAGCTGAGTACTCGGCTCATCCCTAGATAATACAATATTGTTCATGAAGGAACATCTGGGATTTGGTATACTGTGACAAGTCATCAGTTTTCTACCACTGTTAAAGGAAGCCTTTCGTTGTCAACAGGATTCGAACCTGCACGGGGAGACCCCAATGGATTTCAAGTCCATCGCCTTAACCACTCGGCCACAACAACCTGAAACACAGTACCACACCTGTTTGCACAAATGTTCAATTGGTTAGTAGTAGTTACCAGACACGGGCAAAGTGCAAATCATAGTGCACTGCCTGTGTTTGTGGTTCCTCGTGGAGGCAGCTTGATTGATTGATATACTCCCTTATTTGTACCATAACAGAGATCTAATATTTTATCAAATCGGGTTGGGTAAGTAACCTTTCTGGTTACTTCTTGTGGTGTACTCTGAAATAAAAAAAAAACTTCAAATAAATACATTGCAGTCTATACACACTGTTTTCACGAGATTGACTAGATATCATATGAAATGATAACGTTTCCAGTTCTGTTGTCGAAGCAAACAGGATGACACAGCTAGCTAGCTTGGTGAGTAACATTACAGCTTAGCTAGCTAGCAACCAAACTATCATGATTCTACTCAGCTGCAGTTAGCTTTCTTGCTGAAATACAATAAAATTCACCTGACAAAGTGGACAAACATGCATCGTGAACTGTAGATGTAGCTACATGACAACACAGGGTATTTTTTCGAATGAAACACAGTTAGGAAAATGAAACATTAGCCCCTTTGCCAACACACATTCTACCTATGTTAGCTACAGGATACATTAGCATTGCTAATGTTACTGTTAGCGACGAAATCATACTTACAGCTTGTGGTTGGGATGACCATACAGTCGGAACAGACCCTTTTTTCAGCAACAACAGCTTAGTAAATCCTGCTTTAAATTGTCCAAAGTTTTGAAAACTGTCTTTGGTGAAATAGTTCAAGCAAATTAATAATTGAGTGTCAAACTTCACACTCCTTATAGAAACTCCTTATAGAGAAACATCAGCCGAGCCCGTCAAATGGTTACTTCCTTGGGAAGACTATGAGAAGTGTCTCCATTCCCTGTACAGCCTGGAACACTGCATTTACAACCCTGGTTCATTGTCAATATCCTGGAAAATATTCCAAACTTTCTTATTTGTAAATCCCATCAAAGTACATGACAGAGAAATTCGTTTTTTATATGTTCCTTATTAGACAATTCTCTGTAGTAGTGTCTTAGAATATTATACCTTGCATGCTTAAATTCATATTCATATCATAATCATAACTTTCATGCTTATCATATATTCATATCTTGCTTGACGTATATTCATGTATGCTTTATATTTTATATGCACATTTAACCAACTATGTTTTCCTTGAAACACCGCCATAAAGTACTCTGTTGTAAATCCTTTAGATAGTCTTAATTTCGAGGTCAGGCAGAGGGTCAGGTTGCCCCGGCAATCTGCACTCTGTCCTCCTTTTTCTGTGTAGGCATGAACCAAACACCAGATGCCTTAGACTCAACAACTGTAAATCTTTGTGTGTGTGTGCTTCAATAAAAAGACTTTTCTTTTAGTTTCTAGTTGCCAGAGTTCCGTGGAAGCAATGCTCAGGCAGGTTGCTGTCACGGATCTCTCCCTTTGCAAAAAGCTTTTCAACTACACATTTTGCCGCTGCGTCTCGTGTTTCTTTGCTTGACCATGGTTATTTAGTAAGATAAAGTGTCCTGAACCTGACATTTTCTGGTGCCGAAACCCGGGAGTCAACAGCTGAGGAGTCCAGGACCGCGCCCGATCAAGGCCAGATGATCTGTTAACAGCCGTCCACCTCTTCGTGGGACGGGGCCATAGGTTGGTCCGGTGCCGCCCTGCACCCTTGGTGACGACTCCCCATGGTCAAGCGGGGCGGACAGAGACGGTGAGTGTGGCAGTTCTGAGTTTCTCATGTAAAAAAAAAAGAGGTGCACGGAGTTTTTTTTGCTAGTTAGGGTTTGTACTGAGGATGTGACAAATCTGAAAGTAGTGATTATAGTAGCCCCGCTGTCTGGGACTATATTGGGTCTGTTACTCTGTTTACCTGTGTGTACATATACAAACGCTTGACGTAACGGCTGTGTGTCTTACGGTCTGGGACTTTATTGAGTGATTTGTTGTGGATGCTGGGAGCAGGTGCGGACTCGAAGCCGGGTTGTTGTGGTTAATACTTTCCGTCTGGGACATAGCTAGTTTAAACAGGGAGCTATCAGCTAGTTCTGACAAGTTCCGAGGGAGCTATCAGTTGGTTCTGACAAGTTCGGGACGTCCAAAGCGACAGGATTCCCTGCGGGGGAAACCAGGGGTGTCTAGAAGCCATCCTGATTGGGTTCGGGGAGTTCGGCAGGGGTGATCACCGGCTTTTTGTTTCCCGACACGCCGTGGGTGTGTTTGCACAGCGGTCGTCAGTCGGAAGCGCTGTGTGTTCACAGCGAGGCAGTGTTTGTTTGTCTGTGTATTGTAGCAGTGCACTGTTTGCTATGTGTTTTGTGTTCTATGTTGTGTTTCACTATTACGCTATGTGTGTTGACTCATAGTAGGTAGCGGATTTGTGTTTGTTTCCGACACACCGTGTGTGTGTGTTTACACAGCGGTGTCCGTCGGAAGCGCTGGGTGTTTTTCCCGTAGCGAAGTTAGTGTTTGTTTCCTGACGCTGTTCAGAAGCGCTGGGTGTTTTTCCCGTGAGCGAAGTTTGTGTTTGTTTCCCTGACGCTGGTCAGAAGCGCTGGGTGTTTTTCCCGTAGCGAGTTTGTGTTTGTTTCCTGACGCTGGTCAGAAGCGCTGGGTGTTTTTCCCGTAGCGGGTTAGTGTATTGTTTGTAACAATTTGTTTGTTTGTTTGCTGGTTTGGTTGTGAGACAATAAGAGTGTTGCTGCACAGCGGTTTATTGTGATAACTTGTGGTTCTTTGTGAGACTTTAGGACAGGGACACAGGTTGGTGTAGAGCACAGTGGTTTATTGTGATTTGTGAAGTTTTATTTGTCGACAGTGTTTTATTGGAAATTGTGTGATTTGAGTAAATTTAGAGCAGGACAGATGGTGTAGGGAAAACCAAAGTACCGCTGCAGGAATAAAGCCTAGAGAGAGACAGAGACATTAAAACTTTTTTTCCCTTGTTCTCTGTTTCCTTTTATTTGGAAAAACCATAAATCAAAAAAAAATGGGGGAAGTGTGGATTTTGTGAAAAGATTGGACAAAGAAATACGGCTTTGATTGGTAAATTTAGAATGACGTCTGTTACTAGTTTATTACAGCGATTGCAGGTGTAGGAGAGAGTTGCTATTTGGGGAAAAAGAGACGGGGATACAGGAGAGCTGTGTGCTGCAGGAATGTGGAGAGAGCAGGCAGGCAAGAGAGAGACAGAGACAGATAAGGGAAACTACAGAGACAACTTTTTTTCCTTGTTCTTGTTTGCGCCTTTTTATTTGGAATATAATGTGTAGAAACCAAGCATAAATTTGATTCACTCAAATTGGATTGAACATTTTATTGATTGAAAATTGAATGGGAACAGTCAGAACTGAACAACGGAGCCTGGGGCCCCTTTAAATAAAGGTGAGCAGAACCTGTTGTGAATCAAATCTGCACATTGGTGAAATCTAAATAAGGCAATGATGTTTTCATGGTTCTGACTGATAAAAATTGAGTGATCCAGTGGGGTTAATGTGTTGTTGAAGAGTAAAGAGTAGCCAAACTGAGAAGTGTGTATTTTGTCTGAGAGACGACTACACAGCAATGTGTTAAAATTTCTGAAGCAGAACCTCTTAAAGCATGAGTAGTGTTAAAATTTCTTAGCAAATTCTATGAGGAGTAATGCATGTATACATGATTACAATCACAATTGTATTTGTCTGACAAATTGACATTGATTACTAAGTTGGGACCAGATCCCTATAGATTACAGATGGACTTATTGGTAAAAGAAAAGGAAAAAAACAATGAGTCAGAGAGCTAGTGAGAAAAAATTAGGAAAAGTAAGGAAGAATATTAAACAGTTGGTTGATACCAATTCCAAAATTGTTAGATTTAAAAGGAAAAAGTAATGGAAGAATATAAAACAGTTGATTGATATTCCAAAATTGTTAGATTTAAGAAAAATAAGAAAAAAATTATCGTGTGTATGTGTATGTATATATATATATATGGAGATATATGTATGCATATATATACATATTTGAAATTGCTGAAAGAAGAATGAGCCAACATGGATTGCCACTGTTATGGGAAACTAAGTTTAAATTTTCAAAGAACAAATTCATTATTTTCCATGTTTTTTTTTTCACACAAATAGACAAACAAACATTATGAGATGGAATGAATTTGTTTTTGATTTGGGATTAGGCATTTATAAATTGCTGACACACAACAGATTATAGCATGCATTATAGTTTGGCATTGTTAACAGTAATTTCACTATGTCATTTCAAAATAAGAAATAAGACCAGATTGCTCCAAGTGCCACACGTTTCACTAGCAAAAACATATGAGATGGAAAGATTTGGGAGAAGTGGCACTCAAAGTTCAAAGAGCAGATGACTAAGGGCCAGTTGATGACCCAGGGTTGGCATACAGCCCCTCCAGTGAAACGTACAGAGATATCAACAGGGGTGGGAGGTGCTTACCACACCCAACCTATGCAAAACTGACCAATGATTTACGTCCATAGGTCTGAGTGAGAGAGATGTACAGGACCCAGCAGGGGGTCCTTTAATGTTTATAGACTAAAGGGCCTGCCTATGTAGGCCTGATAAAAGCTGCCCAGAAACAAAAACAAGGCCAGACTGGCAGCCCAGGGTGAGACAATGCCCACTAAAACCAGAGGCAGAGAGAGACATTGCACCTGTAATTAGAGAGTTAGTAGAAGCAGGACTAATCAGAGAGTGTCCTGACTAGCCATGTGATACACCAATTTTTCCAAAAAAAAGGTGATAAGGTTCATTGGCGCTTGATTCGAGATATAAGACAGGTAACTGAGGCCTGTAATAAGACAATCTCATAGACAAGATTTTCTTTTAGTTAATTGTTCATATATTAAGTGGATCTACATTGTAGGTGCCTCTGAAACGTGAGCTTCCTAAAGATAGATCCTTGAATAGAGCCTCCGGCGCCTAGAGACAGCTAGTATTGTTATGGCTTTGCAATTTATCACTGTGAGCAAATAGGCAACAAAAAGCTGGCGCCTTTGAGAGATATGCAACGGTCAGCTTGCCCAAACTGTAGGTTAATGCCTGAACCAATCTACAGACGAGATAAATTTCTAGCTTCTAAGATTGAATGACAGCTACAGTCATTTTTGTTTTTTTTTTTTTATGTATGTTTTGATATTTTTTTTTGACGCACTAGGCGGGTTCACAGGGACAGCTCGGGCTCCTAGAAGCCTGAAAAACAGAAAACAGAAGGATGAAGTGTGTTGTTTAAGATTAGAGTGTTTTCCAAACATGGTCTGGTTTCTGTTGGGGCAAACGGGAGATAAGGAGCAGTCATGTGTTATGCGCACGGAACTGTGGGGTCACTCTGTTCGTTGTGAAGTTAGAAGTTAGAAGTTGAAGAAGTGTAGAAGTTCAGTTCTTGTCATTTTGGTTTGTTTTGTTTCAACAAGGTCTCTACTTCGCAACGAATTCCTGAGTTTGGCTTAACAGAAACAAGCAGTACAGTCCAGAGCCCCCACACTAGACATTAGACACACTAAAAAACTCAGGAGCTACAAGACCTTATCTGACACGCCTAGGGCCTCGATCAACAAAATGAGATGGAACAATGTGGGGGAAAGAAATTTTCACTGGAGGGGCTTTTCCTCACCTAAAAGAAGAGCTAATGTCATCCACAACATTTGAACAGACTGTGGATTTTAGGGAAAGATTTTTGGCCTCAGTAGAATAAAGTCAGAGAGAAACACAGTGGAGGTCACAGACATACACAGAGATAGCAGCCTAGTCAGCCAGAGCCAAGCGCGCCCCCGAGCCCCTCCCCCCTCTGCTCCTCTCCTTCTGTGGAACAGGAACGCACACTCAGAGCAGCACACAGACAGTCAGAGAAAGACAGTTGTACGTGCAGACTTGCTAGTGAAGTTACTTCAGGCTATTCAATTACCACACAGATTAGCTACTTGCAAGTGTGCAGCACGTGCTAAGCGACAAAGATCCAGTCAGTTTAGGTAATGCAAAAGCAGATGAGAAAGCTAAGGGAGCAGCTGTAAGATCAGAGCTCTTAGCGGTTCAAGAGGAACCACAGAATCCGATGCCTACAGAAGTACTGAAAAACATGCAAGACAACTCTCCCAAAACCAAGAAAGGTGTTTGGCTATCAGATGGTGCCACTTGTATTGATGGCCTATATCAGAAAGATGACAAGCCCTGCTTGCCTAAAAATTTGTATCATATGGTAGCTGGGTTTGGGCCATGGCGAAGGGCCATGTCCCAACAGCGGGGAAGAGTACAGTACAGAAGGTGTTTCACACCTTCAAGGGATTAAATTCTTACTTAAAAAATTTATCCGCAGGGAAATGTAAGACCAAAGAGAGGGAAATGCCCACAAGGGTCACATCCGAGATCCTATACATGGATTTCATAGAGCTAAAGCAGATGCCATTACTGTAGCCAAAATACTCGCTAAAACGGTAATACCCCAGTATGGCATCCCAAGAATAATTTGGAGTGATAATGGCCCACATTTTGTAAATGAGACAGTAACAGTAACATTGCTAGGACAACACCTAGGCATAAAACTGAAGAGACACTGTTCCTACCACCCCCAAAGTGCCGGATTGGTCGAGAGGACTAATGGCACAGTAAAAAATAGGCTAAAGAAAATTATGGATCAGACAGGAAAGCCATGGCCAGAGTGTCTTCTCCTAGTACATGAGAATTACACCAAACACGGCAGGACTGACACCTTTTGAAGTGGTTCATGGCAGGCCGTTTATTTTACCTTGGTGGGAAGGGGTCCCCGGGGCAGATAAAAGTGATGATCCAGGAGCCCTTTTGTGGATGTGCAAAGTGTTTAGAGATAGGACTGTTCAAAGTGCATGTAATCTGCCTATCTCTCCCTCTCTGTCTCCCCAGGTGGGGAGCTTTGCTGATGAAAGTGATAAAGAGGAAGTGCTGGTCATCACCAAAGTGGGAGGGGCCGTACACCGTGCTCATCACCACGCCCACAGCTGTAAAGATTGCTGAACGATCCACGTGGGTTCACCAAAGTCACTGTAAAAGATCATGCCATTCCCACACCCCGAATAGGCTGGAGGGCGGGCGGTATCAAAACCTTTGCCTGCTGAAGAAAGAAGAAACCAACTGAGACTTTATACTCCAGCTATGGGTGAACTAAAGGGATGGGTTTGTTCTGTCCTACTGGTCCTCTGCATGGTCGCTGACAGCGACTAAGGGACCCAACAATGAAAGGTTTCACGGAAACCGTATGCTCATCGACGATGCCATGAAAGACTATGATGTGGTTTACAATTCGTCCTTTGATTTGAACCTTTGGTATTGCTATGCTAAATATGTAACTAAATCTGAGAACCACAAAAACTGTTATGTATGCACACGTATGCCAATTTCCGCCCACAACCCGTAGGTTGTCCCGAAACCCGTCGACGCCAGCACCATCTTCCTATACGCGCTACCCTCCGCCTTAACACCCACTCTGTTGAACGAGACCCTGAATTGGCAAATGGTCCCGCCATTGACTGTATGCAAATTGGACATTCACCAAGTCTGTAGGTAATAAGACTTGTGTGCCCCATTTCCAGGCCCCTGATGCATTGAGAACATATGGCCAGCTAGGAGTCAATTGGCTGTGTGGCTCCTACATGTCCCTAGATTTACCGGTGGGTTGGGAGGGTCATTGCGCTCTAGAACCGGCAGATCATTCACACATGGTAACGCTCCGCCACCACCCACGTGCGAGACGTAGTGCTTTTGAACGCCATGACAGCGTAGGGGGATCGGATGTCCCCAAAGGTCACGAGCTGTGGTCAGATGGCCAGAAAGTTTTGCATGCACTTTTCCCCGTGGGTAGGGGTGGGTAAAGTTGAGCTGAGAATGGAAACAATCAGTTACCGAGTAGGACTGTTCATGAATTCAACCGTAACAGCCCTGTCAAAAATACGCGAAGAATTGACCGCTATAAGATTGATCGCCCTCCAAAATAGGCTGGTGTTAGACCAGTTGACGGCATCACAAGGTGGTGTGTGTGCGCTTATTGGTACTACGTGTTGCACTTTTATCCCAGATAATGACAAAGATGCAGGTGTCATTCAGAAAGCCATTCTTAATTTGACTGCTCTTAGAGATGCTGCTAGAGAGTCAACAGCTGAGGCAGATAATGTAGTTAGCGGAGATTTCCTCTCCTGGTTAACTTCAGGACCTTGGTATGGATTATTGCTTAGAATTGTTACTTTCCTTGTAGCAGTACTTGTAATATTTTTCATACACTGATACAACTGACCAACTATGCACATGTCCAGTTTCATCAGCTCTCTGCTAAATCTGATAAGTAATGATAAATGTGTCCCAAGCCCACACAATGATGTATTAAAGCACACATAAACCTTTGAACTCATCTTGGCCAAAAGGGTGATCGCTCCCTAAGGGAGGGTCGAGAAGGAATTTTTCCTTTCTAACAGACGGAAAGGGTTTTTTGCCTTCTCCCTGATGAAGAGTAAACAAGTATCCTATCCTGTGTGTGCATGCTTTGACGTAATTATTGAAAACCGCAACCCGGAGTCATAATTGCTGATGTTTGTTAAATGTACAACAGGAGGGAAATGACAGAGAAATTCGTTTTTTATATGTTCCTTATTAGACAATTCTCTGTAGTAGTGTCTTAGAATATTATACCTTGCATGCTTAAATTCATATTCATATCATAATCATAACTTTCATGCTTATCATATATTCATATCTTGCTTGACGTATATTCATGTATGCTTTATATTTTATATGCACATTTAACCAACTATGTTTTCCTTGAAACACCGCCATAAAGTACTCTGTTGTAAATCCTTTAGATAGTCTTAATTTCGAGGTCAGGCAGAGGGTCAGGTTGCCCCGGCAATCTGCACTCTGTCCTCCTTTTTCTGTGTAGGCATGAACCAAACACCAGATGCCTTAGACTCAACAACTGTAAATCTTTGTGTGTGTGTGCTTCAATAAAAAGACTTTTCTTTTAGTTTCTAGTTGCCAGAGTTCCGTGGAAGCAATGCTCAGGCAGGTTGCTGTCACGGATCTCTCCCTTTTGCAAAAGCTTTTTAACTACACATTTTGCCGTCTGCGTCTCGTTTCTTTGCTTGACCATGGTTATTTAGTAAGATAAAGTGTCCTGAACCTGACAGTACACGAGCAGCGTAATCAGTCTTACATCCACTTGACCTAGCTACATTCTGAACTGTTCTCAGGTCAGTGGCCTGTATGTAAATCTCGGGGGCGTGACCGTTCTCTTAATAAGTTTATTGGCGTGTTAAAGCTAGTGGTCCTGAGATGTTGGTGTCATCTTTTAGCTTTGTTGGGTTTCGCCCGTTTTTGGCAGCAGTTTCAAAATGTGAGATTTGCAGAGGAAAGGCGTGTCAATGGGATTTTGAGCTTCTATGTATGTCCTATTTACCCACCGAACTGTCGTTATTCACATATGATAAGGTAAAATCAGTTTTGCATTCTATCACCCCTTTAAGATCAGTTTCCAAAAGATGATTTTTTTAATTCCTCTTTTTAGTCAACAACCTTTTTAGACTGAAAACAAATGCAAACAGATGCATTGGTTGAGACGGGTGGCTTCCAGTACCTATGAGATAACACAATATTGTTCATGAAGGCACATGTGTGGTTTTGGTATACTGTGATGAGTCATTGGTTTGCTACCACCCTTAAAGAATGCCTTTCATTGTCTCAATCTCAGAAATCTCAGAAATAACCATAGAATCACAACTTCCATTTGTGTGCTTGTGCCAGTGTTCAACCACCTGAAAGTCACTGTATTTGACCAATAATAAAACACTACTAAGTAATGGGGTTAAGAAAATGAAGAACATTGTTCAGAAAGCTTAATGAAGCTTCATTTGACCATAACTATTAACCACATGAACCTGGTAAAAGGTATGATGTACTCATGCATAGCTAGCCAGTGATTTACCTACTGTAGGTGGTGGTCGGCGTGCCAATGAGGCTTGAAATGTGCAGATGGTGATTCAGAGGAGATGGGACAGTTTTAAGTGTAAATTAACTTAATTTTCAAAAATGTCCGCTTACAGTGGCATTGAGAGCTCTTCTCTAATATTACCAGGTAAGCAATAGCTATTCAACTTCGGAAGTTATTGTTGATCTCAGAAACAACAATAGACATCATCTTATCACAACGTCCATGTTTGTGCCTTTGTTATGCAAATACTCTGGAAGTCTACTTACTTGAGAGTATGCGTTCCCCTTTTTCCTATTGATTTTAAAACACCTGCCTTAGATTGTTAATCTCAGAAATAACAACAGAATCACAACTTCCATTCATGTGCTTGAGCAAGTGGTTGACCACCTACAAGTCACTGTATTTTCAGCATTAGTTGTTTTTTGTTTGTTTTTAAAACACCTGCCCGTGTGAGGGTTGAACTCACAACCTTTCAGATTATGAGACAATAGGATATACAGTTTTAAATGAAAACTGCACGGCACACAAAGACAAAAGTGAGAGAAAAGAAAAAGAGACTAGCTGTCCGGAGGATAATCAGTTGAGATCGTGTGCGTCTTTGAGAACTGTAAGTCATATAACTGATGTTGTCAGTTCATTTAAACCTGTTGTATTGGTCTGTAGTTCTGGAAAATGTAAAAGTTAGCTTGTTTGTTTGTTAAAAATAAAGGATAATATCAATCAATCAAGCTGCCTCCACAAGGATCCACAGACACAGGCAGTGTACTATGATTTGCACTTTGCCCGTGTCTGGTAACTACTACTAACCAATTGTAAAGTTTATGAACATTTGTCCAAATAGGTAAAGCACTGCTTTTAAGGTTTCACAGTATACCAAATTGCACATGTACCTACGTGAAAAATATTATGTTATCTCATAGGTAATGGAAGAAGCCCGTGTTTATTTTATGTGTTGAACCATACCTACTATCTACTAACCAATTGAAAGGTTTTTTTTTTGTTTTTTTTAAGGGTTACTCACTCTGGTCTCCATAACACACAAGTCTTTTTCCTTTTACTAAAGACTTCCTTGGAGGGGAACGCCAATGAGTTGAAACTATTTTTAGGTGGGCTTTGCTGTTTGGCCGAGCCTTTTGTACTTGTGAAAAACAAATATGCTGTCCTTAACTAGACTCAGAGTCATAACATCAGCTAAATAATAGAAGAAGACCCTTGCCCATTTTCATGGGCCTTGGACAGCGACTGAGACTACAGGACTTAGGTTTGATGACTGTGGACCGGACCAAAAATTTGATGTGTGGAAAAACAAATTGGCCAGACACTTTAATAGGAGAAATAAATTTGGACTCTTAAACATCAGATCTCTCTTCTAAAAGTGTACTATTAAATACATTAATTTGACTTTCCTCATTTTGACAAACTGTTTTGATCACTTGAGGTATTTCAGTGAAGTCTTTGGTCTTGGACAGTTATCTTGCAATCTAAAACTGTATATCCTATTGTCTCTAGAACAATAGTTGGCAGTTGGAGGAGTAATGGCTCTTTACAGTGAATATGTAAAAGAAGATATTTACAAATTCACTCACTTAATGCTGGTTACAATATTCTAAAATCAACAATGCCAGAGAAAAATGACAATGTGTGATACATTTTTTTAATAAAGTATTGGCATTTGTCAATAAAGTATTGGCTTTTTCCGTGCGAAAGTTTTGTTCCAATAACATTTACAAATATAGAAATATTACATAGCTGGAATGCAACTGATGTGATGTCTTGGAGGTCTAGCACTTTTTGGGTTGTCGTGGTCGAGTGTTTAAGGCGATGGATTGGGGTATCCCCCAAAGGTCCAAATCCTGCAGACAATGAAAGGCATCCTTAGCATTGGTAGCAAACCAATGACGTATTTACATCATACAAAATCTCAGCTGTGCCTGAGACTGAGTCTTCCATGTGAGCGGACTTTGTGGACAAAAGTGCGATGTGCCCTCTCTATAGCCGCCGGTGTGGGAAAGTCATCTTTGCCAAGAAGCTGATGGATCAGACCAGTCATGAATTCCAGAATGTCTGCAGCCTCTGCTATCCCGAGAAAGCGGAGATTTGCAAATCTTCTCAGATTTTTAAGATCATCGACCTTATCAACCAGATATCCAGGTATAAAAAAATATATAATATAAAAAAATGTTCCAGGCTAGATAGAAAATCACCTGTAGAGGCTAGAAAGACCCCAAAGAGACCGCCCGTGACCACTAGCTTGTTAGCTTTTAGCTGCAATAATAAGTACGTTTCTGTCTTTTATGGTTATTAAATGAATGAAATATGAATCTCAGGTGCGATTATTATAAGATCTCTCGGTTCCTAAGGGTTAACAATAAAAGTTATTCGTGGAACGTTCTAAGAACACATCATTACAATTTTGAAATATAAGTTTGGGTCTTCTGGGAAAGTTGACTGTGATTTTTGCGTTATTACCGTAAATGCAAGGAGGTCAAAACAACCCTCACCTATTCAAAGTTGCTCAAATCCTTCTCAACTGCTGAGGAAAGTGCACAGAGTTGTTTGACACTTACCAGACACAGCAAATTGCAAATTGTAGTGCGCTGCCTGTGTCTGTGTATCCTCATGGAGGCAGCTGGATTGATTAATATGCTCCCTTATTTGTACCATAACAAAGATCTAATATTTTATCAAATCGGGTTGGGTAAGTAACCTTTCTGGTTGCTTCTTGACAAATAAAGCAAGTAACCACATGGTGAAAACTAGTGCGATGGCTGGGAATCGAACCCAGGTCAACTGCTTGGAAGGCAGCTATGCTAACCACTATACCACCATCGCTGCACAAGTCAGTGGATGTCTTTGAAGGTTGGATTTTTCCTTTTCATTAAAGTAAGGCCTTAAGATCAATTTCCAAAAGATGATTTTTTTAAATTCCTGTGGGCGTGGCAGGCAACCTACAGTATTTGGGTGCGCTGCTCTGATTCACCTATGTAGAACTTTGCGTTGCACATGTCTGCTTTTGGCACTCGCCGGTAAAATCAAAATAAATTAATATTTATTTTATTTGGGGTGGCCAGTGACATTTCTAGGCCTCTGTGTAGAACCGCCACTGAAGGCACATCTGCGATTTGGTATAATGTGATGTGTCGCCTAGATGGGGTGTGGGAGGGTGTATAACTGCAAACATGGCACCGCTTCGCTTCGCTTCGCTGCTTCTCAAATTATTTGCAGAGCACACATGGTAAAAGTTTGTGATTTCATAAATGTATAAACAGTAGCAAAAGAATGGTAAGAGTCTGGTAATACCATGGAAATAAACAAGGCTTCCTTTTACAGTACAACTGCACTTTACTTACTGAGTAAACTGTAAAAACATCTTCAAGAACATACCCAGTATGTGCCATGACACTAGGAGAAACTGTTCCTGCGGGGTAGTTACCAGGTAAGTGTAAGGTAAATAATTTGATAAACCCTCTATTAATGGGTGTAGCCATAAAGAAGAACTATGTAAGACATGGTAATTTATTGGAAACTACGTCTTAATTTCAAGATAGTAATAAATAAACATGGGCTGTTACCAACATAACCCTTGGATAACTACAAACCTAACTTGATTTGATGGGTAAAACTGGAGGTGTTTCTAAAAATTGGTTGCCTACATTTTGAGGAAGTACACAATTAAATCAGAGTTATTACCAACCTAAACAGGTAATAAGTACACAGTACTTTGTTGAGTTGATATTTAATAGTGGTGTTTTTTCCATGATAGTTTCTCTGTAATTGCATACTAATCACCTTTAGTAATTACACACAAATACACTATCATTTACCATATATTTACCAGGTAAATACCTAGTAATTAGTTTGTAGTTTCTGTGCATTTACATACTTGTTACCTGTGGTAATTACCAATTAACCACTATAACTTACCATATATATTTTCCAGGTAAATATCTGGTAATTAGGGGACTGTAAAAGGAAGGGTTACCGATTGCCCTTATGGTTTTAGGATTGGACGCAGAATGGGAGGCAGTGGGACTGACAGAGGCCGCAGCAAGGTTTGATGGAGCTGCAGCAAGAGGGATAGTGGTTCTTATTGCAGAGGCGTCAATCAAACTGCCAGATGACGTGGTGGCAGTGCTGGGAAACGACCTGGAAGGAAAGAGAAATTGCACGGACAGTACCATACCAACTATTCTGCCAAAGAGATAACATTTTAAAGTTTCAAGTTTAACACAAGGTCATTTTAATTCAGTCTATTTAAGAAGAAGGGAGTGCAAACTAATAAAATACATTATTAACTAAATGCATTATAATTAACCAATATGTGGCATCATACCTGAGAAGGTTTCCTGGCCACACTGAGGTTGGGCTTCAGTGTTGCAGTATGTGAGCCACCGAACCGTGGTTTGAATAACTGGGGAAGGATGAAATCTCACAAGTTACAGTAAATGATCATAGAGTTGTACAGGTCAAAGCAATATACATGTAATTAAAGCTACTGTTTGCAGGCTTTGATTCTGTTTATATTTTTCATTAAATAGTAGTGATGGGTACCATTTCAAGGGATAATTTGGGTTGCACTTGACCAGCAGAGGGTACAGCACCGGTTGGGGCAGCAGGGTTAGCAGCAGTTGACAGAGCTGGGCCAGCTGCAGCAGCAGGTGTGACTGTCTGCACATTAGTTTTCTAATACAAATATCAAAGAAATCAACAGCCACAAATATAAGTGCATTTTAACAACATACATTATGGTTGCATCTTTAGTATATTTCTTATCATTTATTTATCCTAATTAACTTTACCTTCTTAGTGTGAAATCCACACATGCAGACCTGTGCCCACCAAAAAAGAGACATCTGCCCCCGATGCTGGAGTGGACACTTCTCTATCTGTAATTAACCAACATTAAAATGCACCAGAATGTTACATGACATTAATTAATTATTGATAGCTGTTAAAAAAAAACATGTAAAATGCTGTACCTTAAGATAGAGCTCATGCCATCTCTTTTGCCTAGGGGCTGGTCTATTCCCAGCATCAGTAGGCCAAACCCATGTAGCGGCAAACGTCCTCAGCCGGGACAGCCATTGATCGTGCGCCATGGCACGATGCTTCTTGGCCTTAGATGCCATCTGAGATTAAAAACTGAATAGGACAATAGGACAATAATGTCTATAGCTTATGTACTTAATAAGGTCCCTTCATTGTATCCAAAAAGACAAAACTATAGTATAAGATTTAATCAAATAATTATATATTCCAGGCATGACCATGGAATTGCTAATTTCTATCATCTAAATCTATCTACCATTATCCTATAGTAAAACATTTTGTAACATTGCTAGGAAAGGGGCTTGTCAGGTTCAGGACACTTTATCTTACTAAATAACCATGGTCAAGCAAAGAAACGAGACGCAGACGCATTGCTTCCACGGAACTCTGGCAACTAGAAACTAAAAGCAAAGTCTTTTTATTGAAGCACACACACACAAAGATTTACAGTTGTTGAGTCTAAGGCATCTGGTGTTTGGTTCATGCCTACACAGAAAAAGGAGGGCAGAGTGCAGATTGCCGGGGCAACCTGACCCTCTGCCTGACCTCGAAATTAAGACTATCTAAAGGATTTACAACAGAGTAGACTTTATGGCGGTGTTTCAAGGAAAACATAGTTGGTTAAATGTGCATATAAGATTATAAAATATAAAGCATACATGAATATACGTCAAGCAAGATATGAATATATGATAAGCATGAAAGTTATGATTATGATATGAATATGAATTTAAGCATGCAAGGTATAATATTCTAAGACACTACTACAGAGAATTGTCTAATAAGGAACATATAAAAAACGAATTTCTCTGTCATTTCCCTCCTGTTGTACATTTAACAAACATCAGCAATTATGACTCCGGGTTGCGGTTTTCAATAATTACGTCAAAGCATGCACACACAGGATAGGATACTTGTTTACTCTTCATCAGGGAGAAGGCAAAAAACCCTTTCCGTCTGTTAGAAAGGAAAAATTCCTTTCGACCCTCCCTTAGGGGAGCGATCACCCTTTTGGCCAAGATGAGTTCAAAGGTTTATGTGTGCTTTAATACATCATTGTGTGGGCTTGGGACATTTCATCATTACTTATCAGATTTAGCAGAGAGCTGATGAAACTGGACATGTGCATAGTTGGTCAGTTGTATCAGTGTATGAAAAATATTACAAGTACTGCTACAAGGAAAGTAACAATTCTAAGCAATAATCCATACCAAGGTCCTGAAGTTAACCAGGAGAGGAAATCTCCGCTAACTACATTATCTGCCTCAGCAGCATCTCTAAGTGCAGTCAAATTAAGAATGGCTTTCTGAATGACACCTGCATCTTTGTCATTATCTGGGATAAAAGTGCAACACGTAGTACCAATAAGCGCACACACACCACCTTGTGATGCCGTCAACTGGTCTAACACCAGCCTATTTTGTAGGGCGATCAATCTTATAGCGGTCAATTCTTCGCGTATTTTTGACAGGGCTGTTACGGTTGAATTCATGAACAGCCCTACTCGGTAACTGATTGTTTCCATTCTCAGCTCAACTTTACCCACGGGAAAAGTGCATGCAAAACTTTTTGGCCATCTGACCACAGCTCGTGACCTTTGGGGACATCCGATCCCCCTACGCTGTCATGGCGTTCAAAAGCACTACGTCTCGCACGTGGGTGGTGGCGGAGCGTTACCATGTGTGAATGATCTGCCGGTTCTAGAGCGCAATGACCCTCCCAACCCACCGGTAAATCTAGGAACATGTAGGAGCCACACAGCCAATTGACTCCTAGCTGGCCATATGTTCTCAATGCATCAGGGGCCTGGAAATAGGGCACACAAGTCTTATTACCTACAGACTTGGTGAAGTCCAATTTGCATACAGTCAATGGCGGGACCATTTGCCAATTCAGGGTCTCGTTCAACAGAGTGGGTGTTAAGGCGGAGGGTAGCGTGTGGGAAGATGGTGCTGGCGTCGACGGGTTTCGGGACCACCTACGGGTTGTGGGCGGAAATTGGCATACGTGTGCATACATAACAGTTTTTGTGGTTCTCAGATTTAGTTACATATTTAGCATAGCAATACCAAAGGTTCAAATCAAAGGAATTGTAAACCACATCATAGTCTTTCATGGCTTCGTCGATGAGCATACGGTTTCCATGTGAAACCTTTGTTGTTGTGGTCCCTTAGTCGCGCTGTCAGCGACACGCAGAGGACCAGTAGGACAGAACAAACCCATCCCTTTAGTTCACCCATAGCTGGAGTATAAAGTCTCAGTTGGTTTCTTCTTTCTTCAGCAGGCAAAGGTTTTGATACCGCCCGCCCCAGCCTATTCGGGGTGTGGGAATGGAATGATCTTTTTACAGTGACTTTGGTGAACCCATGTGGATCGTTCAGCAATCTTTACAGCTGTGGGCGTGGTGATGAGCACAGTGTACGGCCCCTCCCACTTTGGTGATGACCAGCACTTCCTCTTTATCACTTTTATCAGCACTTGGTCATCTGGCTGGAGTCTCCCCACCTGGGGAGACAGAGGGGAGAGATAGGCAGATTACATGCACTTTGAACAGTCCTATCTCTAAACACTTTGCACATCCACAAAAGGGCTCCTGGATCATCACTTTTCTCTGCCCAGGGGACCCCTTCCCACAAAGGTAAAATAAACGGCCTGCCATGAACCACTTCAAAAGGTGTCAGTCCTCCGTGTTTGGTGTAATTCTCATGTACACCTCTACTAGGGGAAGACACTCTGGCCATGGCTTTCCTGTCTGATCCATAATTTTCTTTAGCCTATTTTTTTTTACTGTGCCGTTAGTTCTCTCGACCAATCCGGCACTTTGGGGAAGGAACAGTGTCTCTTCAGTTCTATGCCTAGGTGTTGTCCTAGCAATGTTACTGTTACTGTCTCATTTACAAAATGTGGGCCATTATCACTCCAAATTATTCTTGGGATGCCATACTGGGGTATTACCGTTTTAGCGAGTGTTTTGGCTACAGTAATGGCATCTGCTTTAGCTCTATGAAATCCATGTGTAGGATCTCGGATGTGACCCTTGTGGGCATTTCCCTCTCTTTGGTCTTACATTTCCCTGCGGATTAATTTTTAAGTAAGAATTAATTTTTTAAGTAAGAATTTAATCCCTTGAAGGTGTGAAACACCTTATTCTGTACCTCTTCCCCGCTGTTGGGACATGGCCCTTCGCCATGGCCCAAACCCAGCCTAAATGATACAAATTTTTAGACAAGCAGGGCTTGTCATCTTTCTGATATAGGCCATCAACACAAGTGGCACCATCTGCCAGCCAAACATCTTTCTTGGTTTTGGGGAGTTGTCTTGCATGTTTTTCAGTACTTCTGTAGGCATCGGATTCTGTGGTTCCTCTTGAACCGCTAAGAGCTCTGATCTTACAGCTGCTCTCTTAGCTTTCTCATCTGCTTTTGCATTACCTAAACTGACTGGATCTTTGTCGCTTAGCACGTGCTGCACACTTGCAAGTAGCTAATCTGTGTGGTAATTGAATAGCCTGAAGTAACTTCACTTGCAAGTCTGCAATTCAACTGTCTTTCTTCTCTGACTTTCTGTATGCTCTGGCACCTCAGCTCTGAGAGTGCGCGTTCCTGTTCCACAGAAGGAGAGGAGCAGAGAGGGGAGGGGCTCGGGGGCGCGCTTGGCTCTGGCTGACTAGGCTGCTATCTCTGTGTATGTCTGTGACCTTCACTGTGTTTCTCTCTGACTTTATTCTACTGAGGCCAAAAATCTTTCCCTAAAATCCACAGTCTGTTCAAATGTTGTGGATGACATTAGCTCTTCTTTTAGGTGAGGAAAAGCTTTTCTTTCCTCCACATTGTTCCATCTCATTTTGTTGATCAAGGCCCTAGGCGTGTCAGATAAGGTCTTGTAGCTCCTGAGTTTTTTAGTGTGTCTAATGTCTAGTGTGGGGGCTCTGGACTGTACTGCTTGTTTCTGTTAAGCCAAACTCAGGAATTCGTTGCGAAGTAGAGACCTTGTTGAACAAAACAAACAAAAATGACAAAATGACAAGAACTGAACTTCTACACTTCTTCAACTTCTAACTTCTAACTTCACAACGAACAGAGTCACAGAGTGACCCCACAGTTCTCTGTGCATAACACATGACTGCTCCTTATCTCCCGTTTGCCCCAACAGAAACCAGACCATGTTTGGAAAACACTCTAATCTTAAACAACACACTTCATCCTTCTGTTTTCTGTTTTTCAGGCTTCTAGGAGCCAGAGCTGTCCCTGTGAGCACCCGCCTAGTGCGTCAAAAAAAAAAAAAAAAAAATATCAAAACACATACAAAAAAAAAAAAAAAAAAAATGACTGTAGCTGTCATTCAATCTTAGAAGCTAGAAGATTTATCTCGTCTGTAGATTGGTTCAGGCATTAACCTACAGTTTGGGCAAGCTGACCGTTGCATATCTCTCAAGGCGCCAGCTTTTTGTTGCCTATTTGCTCACAGTGATAAATTGCAAAGCCATAACAATACTAGCTGTCTCTAGACGCCGGAGGCCCTATTCAAGGATCTATCTTTAGGAAGCACATGTTTCAGAGGCACCTACAATGTAGATCCACTTAATATATGAACAATTAACTAAAAGAAAATCTTGTCTATGTGATTGTCTTATTACAGGCCTCAGTTACCTGTCTTATATCTCGAATCAAGCGCCAATGAACCTTATCACCTTTTTTACTGGAAAAATTGGTGTATCACATGGCTAGTCAGGACACTCTCTGATTAGTCCTGCTTCTACTAACTCTCTAATTACAGGTGCAATGTCTCTCTCTGCCTCTGGTTTGAGTGGGCATTGTCTCACCCTGGGCTGCCAGTCTGGCCTTGTTTTTGTTTTTGGGCAGCTTTTATCAGGCCTACATAGGCAGGCCCTTTAGTCCATAAACATTAAAGGACCCCTGCTAGGTCCTGTACATCTCTCTCACTCAGACCTATGGATGTAAACCATTGGTCAGTTTTGCATAGGTTGGGTGTGGTAAGCACCCCCCACCCCTGTTGATATCTGTACGTTTCACTGGAGGGGCTGTATGCCAACCCCGGGTCATCAACTGGCCCTTAATCATCTGCTCTTTGAACTTTGAGTGCCACTTCTCCCAAATCTTTCCATCTCATATCATATGTTTTTGCTAGTGAAACGTGTGGCACTTGACTGGAGCAATCTGGTCTTATTTTGGCACTAACACAATAGTTGTCTTTTTCAGAAATTTGACATAGTGAAATTACTGTTAACAATGCCAAACTATGATGCATGCTGTGACCTGTTGTGTGTCAGTCAATATTATATTACATGCCTAGCAAACTGCCTCCTATAACTCTTAAAATCTTGTTGACCAAGGCTAGCTAGCTCGAGATTTGAATCATAAGCACAGACTGACACGGACCTCTCCACATGTTCCCACTGCAGTCCGGCATTTTAAACTATTTCAACAATGTTTTTACAAATCTAGTGGCTGTTAACGTAATTGTACCTTAATCAAAAACAAATTCATATCTACACATATACAACCCCAGGTTTCCTCTGAATGTTCAGCTGTTTGTCTGTATTTGTGACCAGGTTGCTCATGCTCCCTCCATGACTAAGCACCTCAAACTTTTGACTTGTTAAAAAAAAAAAAAAAAACATACTGGAAATAAAATAATTGAATTCAATTCCCATTGAAAATTAAAAAAAAAAAAAAATAAACTTAGTCTTCCCATAACAGTGGCAATCCATGTACTCTGGCTCATTCTTCTTGAGCAATTTCAAAATATGTATATATATGCATACATATATCTATATATATATACACATACTTTGTTTCATATTAAAAAAATAATTTTCAAATACACATATAATTCTTAAACTTAAATTTAACAATTTTTATTTTTCAAAAACAATGTTTTGTATTCTGTTTTATATTTCCATTACTTTTTTCCTTATTCTTTTCAATTTTCAATGGTATCAATCATTGTTTTTTATTTCTTTTTTATAATTTTTGTAATCATATACAACTCAATTTTTTTTTTTTCTTTTTTTAACAATTTTCCAATTAAAATTATTTTCCATTAATCAATCAATTTCAAATTTGATCTCTATTGTATAATCAATTTTTTAAGAAATTTTCTTCCACTACTCATTTTTGTCAAGAGGTTCTCGTTCAAAATTTTAACACAACAATTTCAGACAAAATACCAATTTCTCACCAAAACTGTTTGGCTAATCTTTCCCAATTTTTTTAATAACTGACCATGAAAACATCAAATTATGATTATTAACCCTTTTAGAGTTTCCTCATTAATTTACTCTTAATCATGTATACTAACCCCATGCATTACTCTTCATAGTCACACCATAAAAACATCATTTAAAAATTTGTTTCACCATGTTCAGATTCATTCCCAACAGGTTCTTCTCAGGGGCCCCAACTCCGTTTTTAAGTTTCCCCCATCCAATTTTTTTTAATCAATCCAACCCAATGTTCAAAAATTTTCATTTTCAATGGTTTATTATATTCAAATTCAACAAAGTTGTCTGTTTTTTCTCCATTCAAAATACACACTGCCAATTTTTCTTAAACAATTTTGGAATTGAAAACCACTGTTCTATATTCTTCCATTTACTTTTTCCTATTTCTTTCACTCTCTCTGACTCATTGTTTTTTTTTTTCTTTTTCAACAAATAAGTCCATCTGTAATCTATAGGGATCTGGTCCCAACTCAGTAATCAATGTAGTCAGACACCCTCATATAATTGTGATTAATCATGTATACATGCATTACTCCTCATTTTTGCTAAGAAATTTTAGCATTTCAAAGGTTCGATTGAAATTTTAAACAGCTAATCACAGTCATTTAAATTTCGTTCAAATTTTAACCATGTGTGTAGTCTGTCTCTCAGACAAAATACACACTACTTCTTCTGTTTGGCTACTTTACTCTTCAACAACACGTAGCATTAATTAACCCCACTGGATCACTCCAATTTTTATCAGTCAGACCATGAAAACATCATTGCCTTAATTTAGATTTCACCAATGTGCAGATTCGATTCCCAACAGGTTCTGCTCACCTTTATTTAGGGGCCCCAGGCTCCGTTGTTTCCTGTTCTGACTGTTCCCATCCAATTTTTTTCAATCAATCCAACCCAATGTTTCAATTTTGAGTGAATCCCCCATTTTCAGATTTGATTTATGCTTGGTTTTCGTTATATTCCAAATAAAAAGGCGCAAACAGAGAACAAGGAAAAAAAAAAAGTTGTCTCTGTAGTTTCCCTTATCTGTCTCTGTCTCTCTTTTGCCTGCCTGCTTCCTCCACATTCCTGCAGCACACAGCTCTCCTGTATCCCCGTCTCTTTTTCTCCCAAATAGCAACTCTCTCCTCCACCTGCAATCGCTGTAATAAACTAGTAACAGACGTCATTCTAAATTTACAATCAAAGCCGTATTTCTTTGTCCAATCTTTCACAAATTCCACACTTCCTGGGAAGGTTTTTTCCATGAATTTTACATCTTTAGCTAGGTACAGCGGTACTTTGGTTTTTACCCATCTGTCCTGCTCTATTTCTCAAAAATCACACATCCACAATAAAACACTGCGACAATAAAACTTCACAAATCACAATAAACCGCTGTGCTCTACACCAACCTGTGTCCCTGTCCTAAGCAAAGTCTCACAAAGAACCACAAGTTATCACAATAAACCGCTGTGCAGCAACACTCTTATTGTCTCACAACCAAACCAGCAAACAAACAAACAAATTGTTACAAACAAACACTAACCCGCTACGGGAAAAACACCCAGCGCTTCTGACCACCTGCCGCTGTGTAAACACACAGCGTCAGGAAACAAACACAAACTCGCTACGGGAAAAACACCCAGCGCTTCCGACGGACACCCGCTGTGTAAACACACACGGTGTGTCGGGAAACAAACACAAATCCGCTACCCACTATGAGTCAACACACATAGCGTAATAGTGAAACACAACATAGAACACAAAAACACATAGCAAACAGTGCACTGCTACAATACACAAACAAACAACACTGCCTCGCTGTGAACACACAGCGCTTCCGACTATACCACCGCTGTGAAACACACACGGTGTGTCGGGAAAAAAAAGCCGGTGATCACCCCTGCCGAACTCCCGAACCCAATCAGGATGGCTTCTAGACACCCGGTCTCCCCCCGCGACGGGAAACGTGTCGCTTTGGACGTCCCGGAACTAGTCAGAACCAACTGATAGCTCCCTGTTTAAACTTAGCCATGTCCCTAGCGGAAAGCATTAATCAAAAACCCAGGCTTTGAGCGGTATTATCTGCCCCCAGCATCCACAACAAAAAAACAAATCACCCAATAAAGTCCCAGACCGTAAGACACACAGCCGTTAACCACAAAAATAAAGTCCTCAATAAAGTCCAGACCGTAAACAAAATCCCAGCATCCAGTTTTGCACAAAAATCACTCAATAAAGTCCCAGACCGTAAGACACACAGCCGTTACGTCAAGCGTTTGTATATGTACACACAGGTAAACAGAATAATAGCCCCAATAAAGTCCCAGACAGCGGGGTACTATAATCAACAACACTTTCAATTTGTCATCCAAAGTACAAACCCTAACTAGCAAAAAAACTGTGCACCGTGCACCTCTTTTTTACATGAGAAACTCAGAACTGCCACACTCACCACCGTCTCTGTCCGCTGCTTGACCATGGGGAGTCGTCACCAAGGGGAATGCAGGGCGGCACCGGACCAACCTATGGCCCCGTCCCACGAAGAGGTGGACGGCTGTTAACAGATCATCTGGCCTTGATCGGGCGCGGTCCTGGACTCCTCAGCTGTTGACTCCCGGGGTCGGCACCAGAAAATGTCAGGTTCAGGACACTTTATCTTACTAAATAACCATGGTCAAGCAAAGAAACGAGACGCAGACGGCAAAATGTGCAGTGAAAAGCTTTTGCAAAAGGAAAGATCCGTGACTGCAACCTGCCTGCCAGCATTGCTTCCACGGAACTCTGGCAACTAGAAACTAAAAGCAAAGTCTTTTTATTGAAACACACACACAAAGATTTACAGTTGTTGAGTCTAAGGCATCTGGTGTTTGGTTATGCCTACACAGAAAAAGGAGGACAGGTGCAGGCAACCTGACCCTCTGCCTGACCTCGAAATTAAGACTATCTAAAGGATTTACAACAGAGTAGACTTTATGGCGGTGTTTCAAGGAAAACATAGTTGGTTAAATGTGCATATAAGATTATAAAATATAAAGCATACATGAATATACGTCAAGCAAGATATGAATATATGATAAGCATGAAAGTTATGATTAATGAATATGAATTTAAGCATGCAAGGTATAATATTCTAAGACACTACTACAGAGAATTGTCTAATAAGGAACATATAAAAAACGAATTTCTCTGTCAGGAACAGGGACTTGAAACCCTGGACCCTCAGATTAAAAGTCTGATGCTCTACCGACTGAGCTACCCAGGCTTCCAAAACAGTGGACTGTGGAAAAAACAATCTCCTGAAAAGATCTGAGAAAGTTGAGGGGATGTAGCTCAGTGGTAGAGTGCATGCTTTGCATGTATGAGACCCTGGGGGGTTCAATCCCTGACATCTCCATGTCTCTTCTCTTATTCAGTGATGTCAAAAAAATGTGAAAATCTTCAGGGGATGTAGCAGGAAGAGGGAGCTAGAGGAGTTTTGGGAGTTTGGAGAGAGGGTATGTGACCAAAGTGAGGGCTCTGACACAGAGAGGGATATTCCAGAGGGTGAGGAGGATGAAGAAGAAACATAAATGGGAAAGGTTCAGGGACAACAATCGGATCCATGTGGATCAAGTACTGCACCATCAGGTTTGTGATGAAAAAGGTTTTTTACTATTTTCGAAAGTGCAATTACAATTTCATTGTAGGTCTACTGTGTCCTTAAAAGTGCTTTCTGCTGTCAAATTCTTTTTTTTTGTGTCAATAGGGCGCTGTTTCTTTTTTTTTACATACTTGGCCTACATGTTGAAACGCATGCAGGTATACATAAGACAACTCAAAGTCATCACATCTGACAGTTGGCTGACCAGCTATTTAACATTTGGCAGCAATAGGATTTGAACCCAACTCCAGAGAGACCAGAACTTTAATGCAGCAATTTAGACCACTATGCCACACTACCTGAAACCATCCCTTCTGAGTCTGAGTCTGAACAGCCGAGCAGTGGCGCAGAGGAAGCTGCTGGGACCACAACCCAGATGTCAGATTTCCCATGCTTTGTATCAGCATTAAGTCCATTTTCAGTCTGTTGATGTATGATAAAGCATCTGTTGCTGCAAGTGTCTGAAGAAATGTCTCCACCTGCTGAAGTTAAACTTAATGACATGTCAAGTTTATTTCATCCTTAAAAAAGGACTACAGCTCTGATTTAATACTAGACCAATTGACACAGATCTTGCTGCAGACCTTCAACGGCATACCATAAACACCAATTCCCATACCGGGAGTTGAACCCGGGCCACCTGGGTGAAAACCAGGAATCCTAACCGCTAGACCATATGGGATTGACTGCATATTTAACAGGGAGTATTTTTTATAACCAGCATAAATGTTGACAGGTTGATTTCTGTTTAACAAACACAACTATAGTCAATAGAAAAAAAATTATATATAGATGAAAAGCCGTCTTGGTTCATCTTTCCACGGTTTTACAATCACCACTCTGGTCTGGTTGGAAACTAAAGGATCTAAACTAAAAGGATGTTCCTCTTTAACTAAAAGGTCTATCTCTGTAGGGATCCATCCCACAATGTTGTCACACACTTAGAATAATAATCTGAGTCTGTCAGCAGCAACAACACAATCTTTAGTGGACAGTGACTTTACCTTTTAAATTAGGAGTTTAAACAGAGACACAACAGGAAGAATAAATCCATAAAATCAAGCCCCCAATAATCAGCATGTGGCCCTGTTTTATTTCAGGGTCAGCATGGAGCTGTTCCACATTCCCAGACATTTAAAACAAGTCATTGGTGTTATTCTACAAGTCAGAGTGAATAAATCAGCTGTTTGCTATTTGAGCTGCTCTGTTTCCTGCTGATGTAATATATTTATTGTATTACGGTCCAGTTTTTATGGGTGTTACTATGGTATAATGAGCACTGTTTGCATTTTTTATGGATGAAATAAACTTGACATGCAATTATGTTTACTCTTCAGCAGGTGGAGACATTTCACTTCAGACACTTGCAGCAACAGATGCTTTGTTAAACATTAACACACTGGAAATAGAATTTAAGCTGATACAAGCAGAGTAACTAGCAGAGGATGGTTTCGATCCTTCGAACCTCTGGGTTATGGGCCCAGCACGCTTCTGCTGCGCCACTCTGCTCAGCTGTTAATATCCAGGGGTTGGAAAATCTGTGATTCACATTTTGAGGGAAGGTTGAGTTCATTCATCACTCACGGGGCATTCCTGTTTTCCAAAGGAATTTTCTATTGTTGTTGGTCCTTCAGCTGTTATTGCACTTTTTAAAGGTTTTAATGGAGTCGATGTTCACCCTATATTGTTAAATGTAAAAGAAACAACTTCTGGAAATATTTGTTTTTTGCCACAGGCCAAAAGCAAGAATAAGGCAACTTGTCAACTCTTTCAACAAGACGTTAGGAGTACACCTGCTGCTTTATCAAACTGGTCTTCATACAGTGAGGAAAATAAGTATTTGAACACCCTGCTATTTTGCAAGTTCTCCCACTTAGAAATCATGGACGGGTCTGAAATATCCATCGTAGGTACAAACGCTAAAGAGGCAAAAACGTGGAGAAGATTGCTTTTTCTGAAAAATCGAGTTGCTGACCTCCAGCGATACAATGTGATTATCAGCGGCCTGAGAACCAAACAACAGAACTATGCCAGGGTGGCCACGGACACTGGATACACCACTGCCAGGCCAAGTGAAGCTACAGAGGAGGAGAAAGACACGCTGGAACAACAAGGATTTGATTTTTGGACAGAAAAGGCATTTTTGTTGATAGCGGGGACATTGAGGAGACGAGCAAAAACAAAACGGCCACTCCATTGGTAATTATCTAGTTCACCAACAGAAAGAAAATGTCAGCACTCCTCAGACAAGGAAGGACATTAAAAGGCACCCAAGTTTACATCAACAAACACCTCACCAAGAAAAATGCTGCTATTGCCAAGAAAGCACTCCTACTCAGAAAACAAAACAAGATCCAGGCAACATGGGCAAGAAATTGTAAAATATACATCAAACTTCATGGGTCAACGCCTGAGGCAGCGAAAGTGATTCTCATCAGGGACATCACCGAGCTGGATAAGTTTGAAGAAGGAATGAATCAAGAGCGACATAGGCCTTTCATAAGGTAACTGCACACAAACTGAATTGAACTTATCAAACACAATGATCATGGCAAACTTGGACAGAAACCTATCTGTTACATATGATCAACTGAACTTGGAAACTTTCAAATACACAGAACATAAACCACAAGACATTGAAAATGACATTGATCCAGATAACAAATAACTTGTGACAACACAGGAGGGAGGAAGGAATTTCTGGAGGGAATTTCTTAAAAAATTGCAAAACTTTTCACTTAAACTTGCAGGTCAATTGATGGGATTTTGGAGGTCAAAGGTTTAAGGTGACTGTGTCCTCATGTCTGTCCATCCAATTTTTGTGAATAGAGGGAATCACTTTACACTTTGCATACACAACCACTTAGACTCTCAGATTAACTGATTTAGATTGTTTTATTTTGGCTGGAAAAAAGGCTTTCACTCATAACAAGGTAAACAAATTGCACTTTATTGCCCTTATTAAACATTTAGGCAATTTTAGCAGTACAATACAAACATAAACCTACACACAGACACTCTCTCAAGGAGAAGTTAAATGTCCCATGGCATGAAAATGTCACTTCATGAGGTCTTTTGTATGAGTTCCCCCAGCCTGCCTATTGTCCCCCAGTGGTTAGAAATGGCATTACATGTAAACCAAGCCCTGGGTATCCTGCTCTGCCTTTGAGAAAATGAAATGGACCAATCTGGAATCCTCCCCTTATGATGTCATGAGGAGAAAGGTTACCTCTCCTTTCTCTGTTTTGCCTGCCCAGAGAGTTTGGCCCGCGCATGAGAAAGAGAGAGACATCATGTCAAACAAGCAAAGCATGGCAGTTGGTCAAGGCCACCCCAAAATATAAAAATAAGGGTCATCTTGTGGTTGAACTTCATTCAACATATATATTGACTACATAGAAGCATGGTAAATAAACCATTGCATATCTTTTGCAATGCACTGATATGTTTGGCGTAAAAGCAACACAGCTCATCACCCTCAACACACCATCCCCACTGTCAAACATGGTGGTGGCAGCATCATGGTTTGGGCCTGCTTTTCTTCAGCAGGGACAGGGAAGATGGTTAAAATTGAGGGGAAGATGGATGCAGCCAAATACAGGACCATTCTGGATGAAAACCTGTTGGAGTCTGCAAAAGACCTGAAACTGGGACGGAGATTTATCTTCCAACAAGACAATGATCCCAAACATACAGCAAAATCCACAAAGGAATGGTTCACAAATAAACATATCCAGGTGTTAGAATGGCCAAGTCAAAGTCCAGACCTGAATCCAATCGAGAATCTGTGGAAAGAGCTGAAAACTGCTGTTCACAAACGCTCTCCATCCAACCTCACTGAGCTCGAGCTGTTTTGCAAGGAAGAATGGGCAAGAATGTCAGTCTCTTAATGTGCAAAACTGATAGAGACATACCCCAAGCGACTTGCAGCTGTAATCGCAGCAAAAGGTGGCTCTACAAAGTATTAACGCAAGGGGGCCGAATAATTTTGCACGCACCACTTTTCAGTTTTTTATTTGCTAAAAAAGTTTAAAATATCCAATAGATTTTGTTCCACTTCACAATTGTGTCCCACTTGTTGGTGATTCTTCAGAAAAAAATAAAATTTTTATATCTTTATGTTTGAAGCCTGAAATGTGTCAAAAGGTTGAAAAGTTCAAGGGGGCCGAATACTTTCGCAAGGCACTGTATTATGAAACTTATTGCCGCCTGTCTTGGCAGGACTCCCTGGAAGAAGAGTTACTGTAGCTCAATGGGATTGTTCCTGGTTAAATAAAGGTTAAATAAAATTAATCTGTACTATGTCCAAATGTTCCTCTCTTCATTTCCATGTTTAATTGGATGCTCTCCAGTTATTGTTGTTTGGTGGATTAACATTATATTTTCCTACTTTGGGGACTTTTCATTTCATATTCTTTATCTGATATTTTCTATTCCCTGTTTGTATTTTCTGTGACTGCATGTGGTTTTAAATCTGTTGGAGTTTCTTCAGACTAAAACAAAGACACTGATGATGTCATCCAAAAGAAACATAAAGGACAGCAAACTGTTTCCAGAGGACACTAAAGAATGATGGAGCAGCAGGAAACAGAGCAGCTCAAATAGCAAATAGCTGATTTATTCATCTGACTCGTAGAATAACGCCAATGATTGACTTGTTTTAAATGTCTGGGAATGTGGAACAGCTCCATGCTAACTACCTGAAATAAAACAAGGCCACATGCTGATTATTGGGGACTTGATTTGATGGATTTATTCTTCCTGTTGTGTCTCTGTTTAAACTCTTAATTTAAAGGTAAAGTCAGCGTCCACTAAAGGTTGTGTTGTTGCTGCTGACAGACTCAGATTATTATTCTAAGTGTGTGACAACAATATGGGATGGATCCCTATAGAGATAGACCTTTTAGTTAAAGAGGAACAACCTTTTAGTTTAGATCCTTTAGTTTCCAACCAGACCAGAGTGGTGATTGTAGGAACAGTGGAAACATGAACCAAGACGGCTTTTCATATATATATTTTCTTTTTCTATTGACTATAGTTGTGTTTGTTATTAACAGAAATCAACCTGTCAACAAGAAGCTTCTTTGTTCACAAACAAGAGAGGCCTGTTTCCAGCCAGACTATGAATTGATTCATGAAATCCCTGTTCATGATATATAGGCAGTCCCATATGGTCTAGCGGTTAGGATTCCTGGTTTTCACCCAGGTGGCCCGGGTTCAACTCCCGGTATGGGAATTGCTGAAGGTCTACAGCAAGCATGTGAGATCTGTGTTAAAATACCATTACCTTTTTCTTTTCCGGTTCATTACTGTAATATGCATTGCATTATGGGCGGTAACATTTAATTTACAGTGATTTACTGTATTTTTTGAATTTGCGGTAGTCTGCTGGAAAATAACAGCAGTAGTGCTACTGTAGGTGAATAAGACAGACTTAAATTAAATTTGTTAGTTCATGTTATAGAAGTATAGAAATTAAATCGAAAAATACAATATATCTATAAAATGTAATTATGTCATTTTATAGAGATATTTTACATTTTATTTATTATGTTTTTAGCAGTGAAGGTAATTTAAAAATGTGACATGCTTTTCAGCAGTGTAAATAACTTATTGAGAGTTGTAGAGACAAACAAGAAAGGGATTACGGATATAAATGCTTGACCGCCATATTTGACCTCTGACCTCCCGACTTCAAAAGAATAGCGGGTAGATACTTCAAAGGTGTTAAGCAGTAGCGACTCGAGACATCAAAGGAGTACCGCTTTGGTCCGCGCGCACCAGAGTCCGGTCACACACACTACTCAGAGAGAGCTGGAGAAGCGTTAAGGTAAGATCAATCTTTGCTAATTCTGTGACATTAAAATCTCTGCTGATAAACCTTCGCAAGCGGCCACGTTAGGGTACCGACCTGTGTCATAGCTAGGCTAGAGCAAGCTCTTAACTAGCTTCCCCCCCGAAGGTAAACATTCTCCCCATGGTGAGGATTAGCTAGCTATAATTACAAAGTTCAGTAAAGTTAACACAACTCGTTTTACATGCGCTGTTCGAGACATCTTTTTTACTTTACTGTCAGACCATTGCCTGAAATACAATGTAACCCATATTCTGGAAGTTTAAGGTCGGTTGCTGCTAGCTTTGAGCTAGCTGTTGCCGCATTTTGGCTAACATTACCTCCGGTTAATGCTAAAGTTATATTCCCGATTCTTTTGGTTGGTTTGTCAGTGTTTTAGAATGATTAAACACAACTTATTACAGCTATATTATATGCCTAGTATAGGCTACGCGGTTATATTAGTGGGGGTAAAGTTAACATTAAACCGTTACCTTTACAGTTGCCGATCTAGTTTTAATAGGATCTAATGTTAACATTAGGCTATGTCTTTAAAGAAAAAACACCCATTCTATATGTCGGGTGACAGGAAAAGCGTCTTTAAGTAACGTTAATGTGGTGGATGGAAAGGGAAAAAATAATCTTTTTAGTTTTTTTAGCTAAAAAGACGTGTGCTAAATTTAATTCAATGTTAACCACGTTTAGCTCTAGTTTTGGTGGAAGTCTCCAGCATTTATGGACAGCAGTTTTTGCCTTGGCTTCAGGGTTTGGACACTTAAAACCATCGTGATGTTCAGCAAATATTTGCCTCAGTACCTTACTTTGCAGTAGTATTATTGCTTTCTGTAATGTGATATTTCATTGAATTCATCCTTTTTAGTGTATGAGACCTAAGCTAGAGAGTGTGTAACTCAAAGAATATGATGTTAGGGGTTGAGTCTATAGCTAGTTACCTACATTATACTCGTTACCTGCAAAGTACTGCATACATTTTTTATGTTGTAATTTTGTTTATAACCCCATGCATGCACTTTAAAGAAGGTGTGACTCCATGACCCACAGGAGCACATGATCCCTTTCAACAATCTATCATCATACAACAAAAAGTATGTACAGGTGTACGTTTTACAACCTGTGGACTCCAGAATAAGGAATATAGATAGATAGATAGATAGATAGATAGATAGATAGATAGATAGAGTTTATTGTCATTACACATGTACAGGTACAAGGCAACGAAATACCGTTTGGAGTATGCCTCCGGGCCGCTGCTATTTAAAGAGCCGCCACACGCATTCTCTGAAAAGGATTTATGCAGACAGCAATATGGTATACAGTACACAACATAACACTTGATAAACAAGACAACACACAGTTCATGTGGACACATGAAGGAATTTTTTGAGGCGGCTTGGGAGGGAGTGAGAAACCTTGAAAATCGAGGCAGTCAGACGGATACGGGGCGGGATGGGGGAGGGAGTGTATGGTGTGTGTGTGAGTGTGTGGAGTTGTGTGTGTGAATATGGGCGTCAGACTGTCTATGTTGTCAAAAGTTCAGTTCATCTGCGTGTCCTTGAAGAGATAAGCCAGTGCAAAGGATGAGATAGAATGGTTTTAGAAAGGTTTAAGTTCTAGAATGTTAAACTGCAGTTATGTAATGTTAAGTTGCAGGTCTGGAACAATAGGTTGTAGTTTTAGAATTTTAAGAGTTATGGTCCTAAAATGTTACTTACAGTTCTACAATATCTACAATACATATCCCTTTGGTCACTCAGGTAATTTAGGACCATTCTGATTTAGGATTTTAAAATGAAAGCCTTGAATGTCTAATTAATGGTACATTTTAAATGTTTTTCAGGCTGTTAAAGGCATATTTTACTCTTTTTTCAGGCTACTCTAAAAGGAATCCTGATGTTATGCCAGCTTCATTCCAAGTCTGGGGGAGACATCACCTATCCAGTGTGTCTCTCAGGTAATATCAGAGCATTCTGATATACGATGTTAAAATTAAGGGCTTAAAAGTAAAGCATTATTGGCATTTTTCAGGCTGTTGAAAATATATTTAACTCTTCTTCAGGC
The DNA here is from genome assembly GCA_026937815.1 of Etheostoma perlongum. Taxonomy (NCBI): domain Eukaryota; kingdom Metazoa; phylum Chordata; class Actinopteri; order Perciformes; family Percidae; genus Etheostoma; species Etheostoma perlongum. Next base: position 41,068 of record JAEKDQ010000420.1, read on the forward strand.
CGCTCTAAAATTGATTCCTACTGTTAAGCCAGGTTCATTCCAACTCTGGGTTAGACAATAAATATCCCTTTGGTCACTCAGGTAATTTAGGACCATTCTGATGTAGGATTTTACAATTAAAGCCTTGAATGTCTAATTAATGGTATATTTTAAATGTTTTTCAGGCTGTTAAAGGTATATTTTACTCTTTTTCAGGCTACTCTAAAAAGGACTCCTGATGTTATTTCCAAGTCTGGGGGAGACATCACCTATCCAGTGTGTCTCTCAGGTAATATCAGAGCATTCTGATGTAAGATGTTAAAATTCAGGTTCATTCCAACTCTGGGTTAGACAAAACATATCCCTTTGGTCACTCAGGTAATTTAGGACCATTCTGATGTAGGATTTTACAATTAAAGCCTTGAATGTCTAATTAATGGTATATTTTAAATGTTTTTCAGGCTTTTAAAGGCATATTTTACTATTTTTCAGGCTACTCTAAAAAGGATTCTGATGTTATGCCAGCTTCATTCCAAGTCTGGGAGAAATCACCTATCCAGTGTGTCTCTCAGGTAATATCAGAGCATTCTGATGTACGATGTTAAAATTAAGGGCTTAAAAGTAAAGCGATATTGACATTTTTTCAGGCTGTTAAAGGCATATTTAACACCTTCAGGCCACTCTAAAATAGATTCCAACTGGTAAGCCAGGTTCATTCCAACTCTGGGTTAGACGATACATATCCCTTTGGTCACTCAGGTAATTTAGGACCATTCTGATGTAGGATTTTAAAATTACAGCCTTGAATGTCTAATTAATGGTATATTTTACATCTTTTTTAAGGCTGTTAATGGCATATTTTACTTTTTCAGGCTACTCTAAAAAAGAATCCTTATCTTCCCCAACCTGATACTATGGAGAACGTTAGGTTTAATTCCTAGAATGTTAAGCTGTCGATCTAGAATGTTAGGTCAAAGTTTCAGAATGTTAACCTTCAGTCCTGGAAAGTCTCAGTTCTGGAACAATAGGTTGAAGTTGCAGAATTTTAAGAGTTACAGTCTTAAAATGTTAATTACAGTCTTAAAATGTTAACTACAGTTCTAAAATTTTATGTTGTAGTTCTAGATTGTTAGGTTTGAGTTTTAGAACAATAATCTGCAGTTCTAGAATGTTATGTTTAAGTTCAAGAATGTTAAAATGCAGTTCTGGAATGTTAAGTTGCAGTTCTAGATCAATAGGTTGAAGTTTTAGAATTTGAACATGCATTGTCACCAGACTTTAGTATGATCTGAGGACCAGCAGGTCACCACAGGCCATGATCGCAGGCACATTTCAGTCTGGTAATATACATGGATTTTAACACTGGGATGGAACTGCTAATCTTGCGATCGACAGCCAATCTTCCCAAATACAGCCACCTGATACTATGGAGAACTCACGGATTCCCACTAAAACACTGAGCTAGCCAGGCACTTTCTAAGAATTGAGGTTAAGGTCTAAATGTTACTTAAAATTTCTGAAATTTTCAATTCTAGAATGTTACTTGGCAGTTCTAGAATGTTAGGACAAAGTTCTAGAATGTTAAGCTACCATTCTACAATGTTAGCCTTAAGTTCAAGAATGTTACGCTGCAGTTCTGCAGTTACATTGTAGTTCTAGAATGGTAAGCTGCATTTCTAGAAGGTTAGGTTTAAGTTCTAGAATGTTAAACTGCAGTTATGTAATGTTAAGTTGCAGGTCTGGAACAATAGGTTGTAGTTTTAGAATTTTAAGAGTTATGGTAATGTTAAACTCAGATAAAACTGAAGTTATTGCTCTAGGACCCAAGCACCTCCGTGACAATTATCCAAAGAGATAGTTACTCTGGATGGCATCTCCCTGGCCTCCAGCACCACTGTTAGGAATCTTGGAGTTATTTTTGATCAGGACATGTCCTTTAATTCTCACATAAAGCAAATTTCAAGGATCGCCTTTTTTCACCTACGTTAAAGGCATATTGCAAAAATCAGGAATATCCTGTCTAAAAAATGATGCAGAAAAAACTAGTCCATGCATTTGTTACTTCTAGGCTGGATTACTGCAATTCTTTATTATCAGGCTGCTCGAAAAAGTCCTAAAATAAATCATAAAGACACTTCAGCTGATCCAGAATGCGGCAGCACGTGTTCTGACAGGAACCAGGAAAAGAGATCACATCTCTCCTGTTTTAGCTTCTCTGCATTGGCTTCCTGTAAAATCCAGAATAGAATTTAAAAAATCCTTTTCTCACCTACAAAGCTCTTCATGGTCAGGCACCTTCTTATCTTAAAAGAGCTCATAGTAGGATTTTACAACCCTACAAGAGCACTACGCTCCCAGAATGCAGGATTACTTGTGGTTCCTAGAGTCTCTAAAAAGTAGAATGGGGGCCAGAGCGTTCAGTTATCAGGCTCCTCTCCTGTGGAACCAGGTTCCAGTTTGGGTTCGGGGGAGGCAGACACCGTCTCCACATTTAAGAGTAGGCTTAAGACTTTCCTTTTTGATAAAGCTTATAGTTAGGGCATAGAATTGAATATTGTTAGGAGTGAAAAGTTGCAGCGTCCGCCTAACCCGGCCCACCTGCCTCGTCATAGTTGTCAGATTTATCTGTCATATAATAAAACTAGAGGGAGACTTGGCATACAGCCCGATCCGGTTGGGGAGAGTTCTAGCCTGTCCAGGCCCCTCTCTTTACCCTGTCTCTCTTGGTTATGCTTTGATGAAGCTTATAGTTAGGGCATAGAATTGAATATTGTTAGGGATTTTTGAGGCTGTTGAAGATATATTTCCGCCTATCCGGCCTAAAATGCTTCTCTCATAGTTGTCAGATTTATCTGTCATATACTAAAACTAAAGGGAGACTTGGCATACAGCCCGATCCGGTTGGGAAGAGTTCTAGCCTGTAGGCCCCTCTCTTTACCCTGTCTCTCTTGGTTATGCTTTGATAAAGCTTATAGTTAGGCATAGAATTGAATATTGTTAGGGAGTGAGGAGTTGCAGCGTCCGCCTATTCAGGCCCACCATCTCGTCATAGTTGTCAGATTTATCTGTCATATACTAAAACTAAAGGGAGACTTGGCATACAGCCCGATCCGGTTGGGGAGAGTTCTAGCCTGTCCAGGCTCCTTCTTTACCCTGTCTCTCTTAGTTGTTGTAGTTGTTTTCAGACAGCTGGGGGACTTCCTAAAAGACACACTGAGCTTCTCTCCTATCTTTCTATCTTCCTATTTTGTGTGCATCTATGTCCCAGAGATGCTTGTTAGGTAATAGCTCTGGGGAGTCATTCTGAGTCCTTTTGTTCTTTTTCCCCCAGCATGTTTCCTCGGATCAGGGGAGGCTCCAAAAATGGTTACAGCTGTCGCCATGGTCCCGCTACACGCTCCCTTTGCCACGATTCAGGCTGCCCAGCTATGTCCTGCTGTGCCTTTAATGCTGCACAGTGCCCTGCTATGCCATGAACTACTACAAAGAACTACTACAAACTACTATTATTTTTATTAAGTTTATTTTTTTTTTGGGACTGTTATTGCCACTCTTCATTCTATCCCCAATGTTACACCGCCTACCAAGAGCCTGGGTCTGTCCGAGGTTTCTTCCCAAAGGGGAGGTATATTTTTCCTTGCCAATGTCGCACTGTTTTGCTCTGGAGGAAACTACTAGAACTGTTGGGTAAGTGTCTTGAGATAACTCTTTTTATGAATTGATACTATAAAAAAATGAATTGAATCTTCCCCAAATGATACTATGGAGATCGTTAGGTTTAATTCCTAGAATGTTAAGCTGTCGATCTAGAATGTTAGGTCAAAGTTTCAGAATGTTAACCTTCAGTCCTGGAAAGTCTCAGTTCTGGAACAATAGGTTGAAGTTGCAGAATTTTAAGAGTTACGGTCTTAAAATGTTAATTACAGTCTTAAAATGTTAACTACAGTTCTAAATTTTTTATGTTGTAGTTCTAGATTGTTAGGTTTGAGTTTAGAACAATAATCTGCAGTTCTAGAATGTTAGGTTTAAGTTCAAGAATGTTAAAATGCAGTTCTGGAATGTTAAGTTGCAGTTCTAGATCAATAGGTTGAAGGTTTAGAATTTGAACATGCATTGTCACCAGACTTTAGTATGATCTGAGGTAATTTACATGGATTTTAACACTGGGATGGAACTGCTAATCTTGCGATCGACAGCCAATCTTCCCAAATACAGCCACCTGATACTATGGAGAACTCACGGATTCCCACTCTCTAAAACACCACCTCCGCCCAACGGGGCTCGAACCAGATATTTTAAATTTTGTTGGGTCCTAAAAATGTTACTTAAAAGAGTCTCATGCTCTACCAACTGAGCTAGCCAGGCACTTTCTAAGATTATGAGAATGTTACTTGGCAGTTCTAGAATGTTAAGCTACCATTCTACAATGTTAGCCTTAAGTTCAAGAATGTTACGCTGCAGTTCTGCAGTTACATTGTAGTTCTAGAATGGTAAGCTGCATTTCTAGAAGGTTAGGTTTAAGTTCTAGAATGTTAAACTGCAGTTATGTAATGTTAAGTTGCAGGTCTGGAACAATAGGTTGTAGTTTTAGAAATTTAAGAGTTATGGTCCTAAAATGTTACTTACAGTTCTACAATATCTACAATACATATCCCTTTGGTCACTCAGGTAATTTAGGACCATTCTGATTTAGGATTTTAAAATGAAAACCTTGAATGTCAAATTAATGGTACATTTTAAATGTTTTTCAGGCTGTTAAAGGCATATTTTACTCTTTTTCAGGCTACTCTAAAAATGACTCCTGATGTTATGCCAGCTTCATTCCAAGTCTTGGGGAGAAACCACCTATCCAGTGTGTCTCTCAGGTAATATCAGAGCATTCTTATATATGATGTTAAAATTAAGGGCTTAAAAGTAAAGCAATATTGGCATTTTTTCAGGCGGTTGAAGATATATTTAACTCTTCTTCAGGCCGCTCTAAAATTAATTCATACTGTTATGCCAGGTTCATTCCAACTCTGGGTTAGACAATACATATCCCTTTGGTCACTCAGGTAATTTAGGACCATTCTGATGTAGGATTTTACAATTAACGCCTTGAATGTCTAATTAATGGTATTTTTTAAATGTTTTTCAGGCTTTTAAAGGCATATTTTACTATTTTTCAGGCTACTCTAAAAAGGAATCCTTATGTTATGCCAGCTTCATTCCAAGTCTGGGGGAGACATCACCTATCCAGTGTGTCTCTCAGGTAATATCAGAGCATTCTGATGTACGATGTTAAAATTCAGGTTCATTCCAACTCTGGGTTAGACAAAACATATCCCTTTGGTCACTCAGGTAATTTAGGACCATTCTGATGTAGGATTTTACAATTAAAGCCTTGAATGTCTAATTAATGGTATATTTTAAATGTTTTTCAGGCTTTTAAAGGCATATTTTACTATTTTTCAGGCTACTCTAAAAAGGAATCCTTATGTTATGCCAGCTTCATTCCAAGTCTTGGGGAGAAACCACCTATCCAGTGTGTCTCTCAGGTAATATCAGAGCATTCTTATATATGATGTTAAAATTAAGGGCTTAAAAGTAAAGCAATATTGGCATTTTTTCAGGCGGTTGAAGATATATTTAACTCTTCTTCAGGCCGCTCTAAAATTGATTCCTACTGTTAAGCCAGGTTCATTCCAACTCTGGGTTAGACAATAAATATCCCTTTGGTCACTCAGGTAATTTAGGACCATTCTGATGTAGGATTTTACAATTAAAGCCTTAAATGTCTAATTAATGGTATATTTTAAATGTTTTTCAGGCTTTTAAAGGCATATTTTACTCTTTTTCAGGCTACTCTAAAAAGGAATCCTGATGTTATGCCAGCATCATTCCAAGTCCGGGGGAGACATCACCTATCCAGTGTGTCTCTCAGGTAATATCAGATCATTCAAATGTACGATGTTAAAATTCAGATTCATTCCAACTCTGGGTTAGACAAAACATATCCCTTTGGTCACTCAGGTAATTTAGGACCATTCTGATGTAGGATTTTACAATTAACGCCTTGAATGTCTAATTAATGGTATATTTTAAATGTTTTTCAGGCTTTTAAAGGCATATTTTACTATTTTTCAGGCTACTCTAAAAAGGAATCCTTATGTTATGCCAGCTTCATTCCAAGTCTGGGGGAGACATCACCTATCCAGTGTGTCTCTCAGGTAATATCAGAGCATTCTGATGTACGATGTTAAAATTCAGGTTCATTCCAACTCTGGGTTAGACAAAACATATCCCTTTGGTCACTCAGGTAATTTAGGACCATTATGATGTAGGATTTTACAATTAAAGCCTTGAATGTCTAATTAATGGTATATTTTAAATGTTTTTCAGGCTTTTAAAGGCATATTTTACTATTTTTCAGGCTACTCTAAAAAGGAATCCTTATGTTATGCCAGCTTCATTCCAAGTCTGGGGGAGACATCACCTATCCAGTGTGTCTCTCAGGTAATATCAGAGCATTCTGATGTACGATGCTAAAATTAAGGGCTTAAAAGTAATGCGATATTGGCATTTTTTCAGGCTGTTGAAGGCATAAATAACTGTCCTTCAGGCCGCTCTAAAATGGATTCCTACTGTTAAGCCATGTTCATTCTAATTCTGAGTTAGACAATACATATCCCTTTGGTCACTCGGGTAATTTAGGACCATTCTGATTTAGGATTTTATAATGAAAGCCTTGAATGTCTAATTAATGGTATATTTTAAATGTTTTTCAGGCTTTTAAAGGCATATTTTACTATTTTTCAGGCTACTCTAAAAAGGAATCCTTATGTTATGCCAGCTTCATTCCAAGTCTGGGGGAGACATCACCTATCCAGTGTGTCTCTCAGGTAATATCAGAGCATTCTGATGTACGATGTTAAAATTAAGGGCTTAAAAGTAATGCGATATTGGCATTTTTTCAGGCTGTTGAAGGCATAATTAACTCTCCTTCAGGCCGCTCTAAAATGGATTCCTACTATTAAGCCATGTTCATTCTAATTCTGAGTTAGACAATACATATCCCTTTGGTCACTCGGGTAATTTAGGACCATTCTGATTTAGGATTTTATAATGAAAGCCTTGAATGTCTAATTAATAGTATATTTTAAATGTTTTTCAGGCTTTTAAAGGCATATTTTACTATTTTTCAGGCTACTCTAAAAAGGACTCCTGATGTTATGCCAGCTTCATTCCAAGTCTGGGGGAGAAACCACCTATCCAGTGTGTCTCTCAGGTAATATCAGAGCATTCTGATGTACGATGTTAAAATTAAGGGCTTAAAAGTAAAGCGATATTGACATTTTTTAGGCTGTTAAAGGCATATTTAACACCTTCAGGCCACTCTAAAATAGATTCCAACTGGTAAGCCAGGTTCATTCCAACTCTGGGTTAGACGATACATATCCCTTTGGTCACTCAGGTAATTTAGGACCATTCTGATGTAGGATTTTAAAATTACAGCCTTGAATGTCTAATTAATGGTATATTTTACATCTTTTTAAGGCTTTTAATAGCATATTTTACTCTTTTTCAGGCTACTCTAAAAAAGAATCCTTATCTTCCCCAACCTGATACTATGGAGAACGTTAGGTTTAATTCCTAGAATGTTAAGCTGTCGATCTAGAATGTTAGGTCAAAGTTTCAGAATGTTAACCTTCATTCCTGGAAAGTCTCAGTTCTGGAACAATAGGTTGAAGTTGCAGAATTTTAAGAGTTACGGTCTTAAAATGTTAATTACAGTCTTAAAATGTTAACTACAGTTCTAAAAGTTTATGTTGTAGTTCTAGATTGTTAGGTTTGAGTTTTAGAACAATAATCTGCAGTTCTAGAATGTTAGGTTTAAGTTCAAGAATGTTAAAATGCAGTTCTGGAATGTTAAGTTGCAGTTCTAGATCAATAGGTTGAAGGTTTAGAATTTGAACATGCATTGTCACCAGACTTTAGTATGATCTGAGGACCAGCAGGTCACCACAGGCCATGATCGCAGGCACATTTTACACTGCAAAAAGTCGGCTTTAAAAAATAAGAAAAAACAGTAATAAAATGAGGAATATATTACTTAAAATAAGCAAAATTATCTGCCAACAGAACAGGAAGATTTGACTTAACAAGATTTTTAAAAACAAGTGAATATATCTAGCCTTAAAAACCCAGGGATATCTTAAAACTAGTGTGTTTAGACTAAAAACCAGTAGATTTGTATTGGTTCAAGGATAATATTTAAGAATTATTTTCTCAATATGTAGGACAATGTGCTTAAAATCAGCATATGCTAGTGCCATCATCTTCAAATAAGGTTTCATGCAAGTAAATATATCTTAAAGTCAGTACAGCCAAACTTCAAACAAGTACATTTGTCTTGATAAGCAAACCAAATTTAAGAATAGTTTTCTTGATATATAGGAAAATATACCTTATATTCAACATATGCTAGTATTATCAGCTCCAAACAATGATTTATGTTAAGCAACATACACTGCAATCAAGTATATTTGCCTAGATAATGAGAACAATTTAAGAATTATTTATTCTAGTATGTAGAACAAAATCACTTAAATTTAGCATCTAATGCTACTGTAAATTTTTTGAAATCAGAGTAAATTCCAACACTTAAGGGAGAAAAAACATTTATCAGGCTTGGTACTTAGTTAAACAAATACATGAATCTAAAATTTTTTCAAAGTCTTTATTGCCTTTTAAGTACAACTTTTCCTTTACAGTAGAAACAGTAAAAGCCTGAACTTACTATTACAGGAAAAATCCAACGAGTTTTCATATTCACTCTGGGGGCATGGCTGCCTCCATGTACATCCCCCCAGAGTTTAGCACTGTAGCTGCCTGTCTGTGTTAGCTGCTGGCTGATGCAACTCTTGCTAGGTAAAACAAAAAACCTAAAACAGAGAACTATATGAAAACTCGTCAGATTTTTCCTGTAATAATACGTTTTGAAGATCATGAGCCGAGCTGGAGTGTTTTATTGGAGAAATCTCAAGTCACAGAGTACTGTCAATACGAAAAAAAAAATCAGCCAGCAGCTAACACAGACAGGGAGCTACAGCTCCTCACTCTAGGCGGCCTCCATGTACATGCCCCCAGAGTTTAGCACTGTAGCTGCCTGTCTGCGTTAGCTGCTGGCTGAGCTAGGTAAAAAAAAAGTTTTTTTTCCGTACTGACAGTGCTCTTCGACTTGAAATGGAGATATGTAAAAACTCATCGGACTTTACCAAATAAACACTCCAGCTCGGCGCATGATCTTCAATGAAGATTTTTAATAGAGCAAACTAAAAAGTGAAAAACATGCATCTATCTACATGAGGAAGTCATGTCCTGGCTGTGGATAGTATCCAAGAGAACTTGCGCAGACAGAAGTGTGCACACTTAGGATATCTAAGTTGAAAGATAATGCATGCCATTTTACATTGTGCTAACATCAATATCCTCCTTTTGGGAAGGTCATGCAGCTGAACTTAACAGCAAACTAAAAAGTAAAAAACACGTAAGGCAAAAAAAAAAAAAAGCCACAGCCTCAAAACAAACCAAAGCAAGATTATCCACGCTCATTTCCACTTTAAGCTAAGAATTTCTTCCACTCGCCTATAGCCTTCCTATATGAGGAAGTCATGTCTTGGTCGTGGATGGCATCCAGGAGAACCTCGGTCTGCAGCACAGACAGGAGTGTGGCAACGCACTTGGGATATGTAAGGTGAAAGATGTAATAGCATGCCATTAGATACATTACGCTAGCATCGATATCCTCTTTAGGGAAAGTCAACACAGGCGTGGTTCCAATAGACAGAATGCAGTTGGTTTCACAGACAACAACGACCGGGCTGGAGAGTGGTCTTGCTCGTAGAAAGGTGTTGGGGTCTTCTGTAGGCTGACAAACACAAAAAGAAAAAAATAAATACCACAATGAACTTTTTGTATTGTATGGTAAAGTAAATGTGAAAATTCTTATGCATATACATTTTCTTACCTTAAGGATGTGAAGCAAAGCCTCACTTGCATGTCCCAACTTCTTGGGTGGAGCCACAGGTGATGGAAATAAGTTTGGCAATGCCTTCATCAGGGCGATTGACTGCTGTACTGTTAAAAACAAGACAAAAAAGTAATTTGTTTTTCTGCAGCCAGTTATTAAACAAACATCAATACGTCTGTGGGATTCTCAATTGTTATGTTCTGTAATAACCTTTGTCCAACAGTGGAGGCCTCATGACCTTCTTGAAAACGCCATAAAACTGTGCCCTCTCAAAAAAGGTCGCCCGGCGGGTATTTAGTTCAGGTAGGAAGTGGGGGTTCCCTTGATCGAGGATCCGCCGGAGTTCATCCATTAGCTAACACACAGGGAGACAAAAGATGTTAAATTAAAATTTACATTACAATTCAAATATAACAGAGTTAAACTTTAACCTTCGAATGAGACATTAAACCGAGGTCACGACTCACTGTGGTCATTAAAGATCCCATGGCACTTATTGCAAAGAGTAGGGGGTTCCCCAGTGTCCTGGCTAAATTCCCAACCTGGCCCCCTAATCATCCCCTCACTCTAATTGACTCATTCACATCCTCACTCTCCACCTCAAGCTGGTGCGTGGTGTGGAGTGTTTTGGAACATAATGGTTGCCGCATCACCCAGGTGGGTGCTACACATTGGTGGTGGTTAGCGAGTGTTGTAATGCTTCCTAGGCTTAGGAAGCAGAGGGCTGCATAAAATGAATACATATGCTTACATGGTCCAATTCTCCAAAGCAGGGATACGCCTCAAGGATCTTGACAGGCCTGTCCTGCTCCTTAGTCACATCGGAGTCAATGAAGGCGCGTCTTGACTGGAATTCAAGGTCTAGGAGCTGGGCAACATCCTTCTTGTTTGGCCTGGCCTTGGTTTTATACATGTCCTGCAGAGTTTTATAATGTCTTGCCTGATTCTGCAGGCTGTCCGAAGTGTCTGATGCTAGAAAAACAAACTTCATCAATTAACATTTAAACATAGCCATACCAAACATTAAGACCATAACTTCCATTTCAGACATTACAGGTTAACTGGGCCATTAACACGCAAATACACACATCACCATTTTATAAAATTGGATTATTCACCATCTCCCCTAGAGTTAGATAAGTGAACAAAAACATTTTTGTCTCCGTGCATGCATTGTTGTAGTCCGGCAGCTAGGTTATCTTATGCAAATTTAGACGAAGTGGGCAAGACAGTCAATACCTGCCTAGGAGGAATCACCTCGTTTAATCTACATTGCCAATTTGTACTGGTTGTGAAGACAGAGGCTCACTTTTACTCATGACATACGAAGTCAATCTGCCTACAAAGATTCAATTCACTATGCTGTGAAGACAGAGGCTCAGTTTTACTCATGACATACTATCTGGACAAAGGATTCAATTCACTATGCTAAGCTAACCTAGCAGGGCGCTGCCAGACTATGACATTGCATGCACTGAGACAAATGCTTTTGCCAACTTATTTACCTCTAGGGGAGACAGTGAATATCCCAATTTTATAAAACAGTGGCGTGTTCCTTTAAAAAAAGGACACTAATAGATGAATAATCCAGAAGAAAAAAGATTTGAAATTGCATGATAACATTGCTGAATTTACTTAGACATGGAATTGTCCTTGTTCAAAGTAATAATAGAAGCTCCATTAATACTGAAAAAAATATCCACCATTTCAATTTGTGCACTTACCACACGATTGTTCAATCTCTGGAGTGCTACAGCGTGGTGGTGATCTCTCCAAGATCACAGTAGAGGCAGTGGAGTCATCAGTGTCATCAGTGGATGTCTCCTGTCCGGACTGAAAGCTAAGTCTCCGTGCCTTCTTTCGCGAAGGAGTTGCTCCCTGCTGCTTTTTAGGAGTTGAAACATTTTGGACTCTTTTTAGGAGCTGTTTCTTCAGATATTCCTGACAAGACAGACACAGAACAGATTGTGTAATAAATAACATTAAATAAAATCGTATACAGTAATGAAGGCTTACAAGCAGACACAACTGATGAATAGTGTCTTACCCACTCAGCCCCACTCTTGGCAGATCGGTCCCGAAGCATTGGGTAGTAGTCCACGAGGCGCTTTGCCATAACTGTGAGCTCCCGGTTGCATGGATATTTAAAATCATCCTCTGTTGCTCTTTTGATTGAAATCATGCTCGTGATGGTATTTCTTATTAATCTGCAACGAAGATCTTTGGACAGGCTAAAGTCTCCCTCTTTTCCAGCACGCTGCTGGTCAAAGAAGGCACTCCTTGCAAGCTCTAATTCTGTGTCTGTGTATATTACATACTGTGGGCTGACAAGTTGTACCGTTCTGCCATGTTGGGGTCTTGGGCTTGAAAAGGGGAGGGAGGATGGAGAAGAAATGGGGGATGGAGAGGGGAGAGGGTTGGAGGAAGACAAAGAGGAAGGAAATGGATGTTGGGGAAGAGGAGGTGAGTGGGTGGGGCTGAATTCACTGCTTCCTGGTCTATGCAGCTCTGATTCTTGACCCTGTATAAAAGATACACGTATTAATTGGTAATTATAAAAACAAGGAGCTCTACACTGACAGCCACCAAACAAGAAATCTGAAATCTGCTGAAATCTATCATTACCTCATTTTCATCATGACTGAGTCTCCAAATGGTTCTCCTTCTCAGGAAGTGTTCTGGACCAGGAAAAAGGTCACGCAAGTCCTCCTTTGTGAGGCTTGGCAGCATATCTTTGCTTATATTAGCAGCTGAAAAACAAATATTGCCACATATTAAATATTTGTTAATGAATTTGCTAATACGTTGTCCATTGAGAAAATATGTCATATGAATATTGTTAAACTGTTTTAAAACGCCTTGCGTGTCGCGTGAAAAGTAGGCAAACTGTCCAATTTCTAGCATGCACATGTTTTTGGTGCGCGTATCACGCAGGCAGCATGCAAACGCTCTAACCTAATAACATGGGAGCCGGAAAAAAAACTGACACGCCACGCAGCTGACACGCTCATGCCATGCACTCAGTCTGAATTAGCCCTAAAGATTCTTTATTTTGACCAACTGAAAATAAGAACCTGGCAAACTGCATGTAATATGTATTATATAACTATAATAGCTACCGGAGAAATCAACAAACAAATACATCTTACTTTATTCTTACTTTACTTTAAATCATTAAATATTAGTAGGGGGAGGAAAGTCCGCATCTTTACAAAGACAAGTTACCTTAATTTCAGAACAGCCACTTAACCTTGAAAACTTAAAATACAGATATCCCAATCATACTAACGTTAGAAAATGTCACCGAAATTAATTTCACTAGTTCACAGTAACGTTAACAGTATATTTTAAAAGTGAAAACGTCAACGTTAGAGGTTGATAATAGAAAGGGCGCCAGAGAGTGCTAACGTTACCTCTAAGCTAAACAGAGATGTCCATTATCGAAGGCTAATTCAAAATAATTTGCACCATAACACGTTTTCTGGCATTAAAACACAATTAATTACGTCAACTAGTATCGTTTATGCTATTATTAGCAGTTTACAGTGGACATTTAGGGGAATACGTTCTAGCTAGCTAGCTAGTTTGTTCGTTTAAATTAACATGTTGACGTTAATGTGTTGACCAATGTTCCAATTCAAATAAATGTTAACTTCCAGAGGACAAGTTTGGATATAAACGAACATACAATACCTTTTAGTATTTCAGCTGCTACTTTATCCATGCCCGCTTCGTCCATAGTGTAGGCTAAAACGAATTGCTGAGTCTCCTTCCAAATCCACGATGCAATCTGCTGAAAGCTAAAGTTCCATCGTGCACCTGACCTACGCAGAGCCCTGCTTCTACGTAACGGACCTTTTTCGCGCTTTGATATGGAAGCTACCATTTCATAATGAGGGGTGACTAAAATATGTCAAATGTTATAAATATTGATAGTATGCTTAAATGATGCAGTTATGGGTCAAATATCATACAATTATTACAAAAATATAACGTTACATTTCATTACACATGTTACTTGCAGATGTTATCGTATACATAAAAACTCTTGATCACAGGCCTTCCCTATATAATTAGGTAATATCCTGAACCCACATAAAATTCATGTAACACCATGTTACATTCTTTTCCCCGCTGTTTTCGTGATCTTCATTTGCAACTTTACCTCATTGTTTGCTCTCAGTAAATTTCAAGATGCTTTGGAGATGCGTTATCTGCTTGGTTTTTTTTTACCTACTCACTAAAAATGTTAATGAGCCATTATAATCGATTGCACAGTCGCAGCCCTGATTTCAGGTTGCTCTGTGGTATCGATGGATGCACGGAGGAATATATAGTGTACAACTCATTCTACCATCATGTAAAGAGAAGACACTCCCAACACCTTCTTGAAGGCACCAGACCAGAGAACGGCAGCCAAGCAAGTGAACAGCAACGGCAACAAGTAAGTGCTAGCCTAAGTGTAAAGTGTGTTAGCGACTGTTATATTAATTTCATAAACGCCGTAGTGCCTACCTTTTTCACGGCTTTATTTGTGGAAATCATTTTATTACAAATTGTTAGAATATGCGTGTTTTTTTTATTGGTAAAGATTATTATTAGGCTAATGTAGCTAGCTAGTTTAGTTGTCATAAGCAAAACTTATGTAAAAAATATATATATATATAAATAAATAATAAAGCCGTTGAAATCATTGTAATGGCCTATAATTGCAGTGTCACTTGGTAAGATTCTGTAAGGTGCATAACGTTAGGCTACAGACACACATGGTGAAGAAGTCACACTTCAACAAATTAGAAAACAAAATATGGTTAGTCATTTTCCTTGTTGATGCCCCCCAAAACCTTACCCAAATGTAAGTTATAGGCTACTATTAGTAATTGTAGTTAAAATAACTATTAGCTTAGTTAATGTAAAAATGATTTATGATAAACATGAATTAAATAACTTTATTTGATACAACTAAATACAATTTCAGATAATATGTTTACTTTCTATGTGGTACGCAGAACATTCAACCTGATCAGCTTCCAGCCAACTCTAGCATCATGGAGCAGAACCTCTGCACACCTGAGTCAGATGAAGATCAAATGGGTATTGAAGAAAATGGAGCCGTCACAGTGCAACAAGTATGTTACTCAATTGGTGACTATCAACTGAAATTGACCATTAGGAATGCTCTTAGATTTGGTTTGGTCAGAGTTCATCAGACATGCATAAATTATAGGCTATATGAATACTGTATAATTTTGAAAATGCAAAATTATTGACTTTCTTGGTTGAAAAGAAAAATGTTGTGCATCATCATTGATCATATTTTTATATGTGCTTGGGCCTAGTGCTTGGGCATATTAATAGCATTCATAGTTAGTATTCACAGACACGTCAGTCAACTTCTGTAAACTAGTAATGTGCCTCCACATATCAGGACACTAAAGGTATATGTTTTGTTTGTTTTTTCTGTTTTAGGATCTTAGAAAACATGCAACTGCCTTTGTGATAAATGCCCGAGCCAAGACTCGTCTGTCACAGGTAAGATGTTTCCCTACAATCACATCTATCATACATTTATTTTTGACTGTGTGAGTGATCAACCGGTCGTTGGCCTTTCAAGTCTCTTTCTACTCACTTTGAAATGGATGCTACATCATCTTTTTTGACTAAAAGCATTTAGTCATGTGATCTGCTTCCTCAGTCCATGTTAACAAATATTTTGGGACTACCATGAAAAATGCAGTAATGAATATGCCACATTGTAACAGTGATCACCAGACATGATCCAGCCATACACTAAGTTAGACCTAGTTTTGTTTCTGAACAGAACAGGTTACATACACATTTATGCAGAGCAGTTTGTTCAGTAGGTTGTCAACTTTACTGTTGATGATGCCTCATGTTAATGCCTTTAAATGGCAAGTAGCTTTGGTGGACGATGTGTTCCAACCTCAAATATTAACGACATCACCTCTCTTTGTCTCTTTTGCTCTCTATTTCTCATTCTCAGAAAGGCATGAATGACATTGTTGCTGGAGTACAGCAGTATCAATCCTCACTACTGGACAACCTCAGGCAGCAGATGGAGGGAGTACTAAAGAAGCATACAGGAAGCACAACAAGTCAACTGGAAAAAGATACAATGGATATATTTAACGATTTCATTGAACACCTTGCTAACGTTGCAACAACATTTCGACAGAACAGTGTTATTAGGACGCAGTTTGGCTGTGTTGATGCAGAAGAAATTCTAATCGCCGAACCATATGCAGGAAGAAATGTGAGGGATCAAAAGACTTTTCATCAAGGAAAACGTATTTCATTATGTACCATTGATAAAAAGTCTAGAACAGTTCTTATCAAATCCAAGGATTTTGACAATGATTGAAAAGGGACCCCAAAGGTGCAGGGAAGGTTTTTTTCATGACATTGTTGATGGTGCTCTTCTAAAATCACATCTCTTATTTTCAAACAAACCAAATGCACTGCAGATTGTTCTGTACACAGATGAAATAGAGATCTGTAACCCACTGGGATCCTTTGCATCAAAAAACAAGTTGTTAATGGTATACTACACTCTGGGAAATATAGATCCAAAGTACAGGTCTAAGCTGGCTTCTATCAGACTACTTGCAATGGCTAGATCAGCAGACCTCCGCCAATCTGGTGTAGATGTAATACTGAATAGAATTAAAGAAGATATGGTTGCATTGTACAATGGTGTTACAATGGAAACTGTTAATGGAGAGAAAACAATATATGGTGCTATGGTCACTCTCTGTGGCGATACCCTGGCACAGCATGAATTAGCAGGGTTCAAAGAGGGTGTGGGCTTTGCATTCAGTAAGTGCAGACACTGTGAGTGTTCTTTTGAGGACATGCAGTCACAATTCAATGAGGATACATACACTAAAAGGACATTGGAGAAGCATGTCAGACAGTGTGATGAAATAGAAATGGCAACCACAGACCTTCGCAACAGCCTGAGAACAACATACGGTATCAATCGAAGGAGTAAGTTAGTTGAATTCCCATCCTTTGATATTGTACAGCAAACCCCACAAGACATAATGCATGTGATTCTAGAAGGGATAGCTCCACTGGAAATCAAAAATGTTTTGAATCATCTTATTCAGTCAGGACAGATAACTCTGGACTCAGTAAATTCTGCTATTCTTGGTTTCCCTTATTCCCCGCTAGATGTTAGAGATAGGCCATCCCCAATTTCCTTAGCACACTTATGTCAAATGATGGTAAACTAAAACAGTCATCTGGGCAAATGCTTGTCCTGCTAAGGATATTGCCATTTGTTTTAGAGAGTTTGGAAGACAATGCATATGTGCAACTGATAATTCAGTTATTAGAGATTGTGCAAATAGTGTTTGCCCCTGTTCTTTCCATTGCAACTGTGTCTACATTGAAGTTGCTAATTGAAAATCATTTGAAGCATTGGAAGGAGCTTTTCCCAGACCACAATGTTACACCTAAACAGCATTATATGATACATTTGCCATCGCAGATACATCAATTATTGGGTCCAATGGTCAGACATATGTGTATGCGGTTCGAATCCAAACACAGTTTATTTAAACAATGGGCTTCCAACCTAAATTTTAAAAATGTATGCAAATCTTTGATTAATCAGAACCAAATATATGAAAGCTGCCAAAATGTTGAGCCTTCCATGCACCCACTTTTCTCAAGTGAAAAGGAGATGGGACCTGTATCTGAGGTTAAAGATCTACAATATTTAACAGGAAAATTGAGAGACTTCCTAGGTGTCATTGAAGTGAAAAATGCTGTATCAGTTAACTGGCTTGTGATAAATGGTAATAAATACATAACTGAGAAGTCCATGATCCTTGCTAAAGTATTGAATGGTAATATGCCAGAATTTGGACTGGTCAAAAACATATCTTGTTGATTCTAGGCTTTATTGTTTGGAATATCAACCATTTCAAACTACATGCTTTGATAGAAATGTCATGGCTTATCAAGTTGAAGTCCCACACCTTGCACAGGCCACTGAATTAGCTGATGCTGAAAGGCTGGTTGATTCTACCTCTTATTACACAATCAGCAGCCAGAGCCAAACTTATCTACAAATAAAATACTATGTTGGGGATGTAATTGAATTGCACAGTAGTTCAAATGACTAACTTGTTCCTAGATTGTTAAAAGCTTTTAATGCAGTCTTGCAATTTTACATAAATTATGGTCTTTGACGCATAATATTTCAATAGCAGATGAAAATGTGTTTTGCTTTGGTGTTTGCACTGAATCTTTGTGCAATATGGGTTCTTTCCTTGAGGTTATTTTACATATTTAGTAAACATGTCATGTCATGTAATGTTTATTGCTAAATGGTCTTGGTATGATGATAGATATAGTTACAACCTTTATTTGTTAAATGAGATTTAAGCACAGTGCCCACTCACTTTAACATGATAATGGATGAGCAGATGTTTTTAAAGCAGCACTGAATTTCATCTGGGCATATGTAATTGCTGTGTGTTGACAATAAAAAATGAATTCCATTCAATTGTTATCTGTTATTTAAAAATGTTGAGCGATTAAAAGGATAAGACGCTTGAAATAAGAAACACTGACTTTGACCAAGCAGTTTTATACTTCTAAGCGTTGATGTGACACCTTTAGTATTATGGTAATTCTCATTATAAGCATAAACCTGCTCATAACCAGTAATAAAATCTCAATAACAAGTTTTAATACCATATTAAGATTATTAAGAGAAATACTTCTTAAAACAAGTCAAATGCTCTTACACAAAACCTGCTTGGTAGGAAGAAATATCTTGGCAGACAAAAAACTAGAAATTTTGCCTATATTTAAGATTTCTAACCTTAGTTAGATTTTAATTTTTGCAGTGTAGTCTGGTAATTTACATGGATTTTAACACTGGGATGGAACTGCTAATCTTGCGATCGACAGCCAATCTTCCCAAATACAGCCACCTGATACTATGGAGAACTCACGGATTCCCACTCTCTAAAACACCACCGCCCAACGTGGGGCTCGAACCATTCTACAATGTTAGCCTTAAGTTCAAGAATGTTACGCTGCAGTTCTACAGTTACATTGTACTTCTAGAATGGTAAGCTGCAGTTCTAGAAGGTTAGGTTTAAGTTCTAGAATGTTAAACTGCAGTTATGTAATGTTAAGTTGCAGGTCTGGAACAATAGGTTGTAGTTTTAGAATTTTAAGAGTTATGGTCCTAAAATGTTACTTACAGTTCTACAATATCTACAATACATATCCCTTTGGTCACTCAGGTAATTTAGGACCATTCTGATTTAGGATTTTAAAATGAAAGCCTTGAATGTCTAATTAATGGTACATTTTAAATGTTTTTCAGGCTGTTAAAGGCATATTTTACTCTTTTTCAGGCTACTCTAAAAAGGAATCCTGATGTTATGCCAGCTTCATTCCAAGTCCGGGGGAGACATCACCTATCCAGTGTGTCTCTCAGGTAATATCAGAGCATTCTGATGTACGATCTTAAAATTCAGGTTCATTCCAACTCTGGGTTAGACAAAACATATCCCTTTGGTCACTCAGGTAATTTAGGACCATTCTGATGTAGGATTTTACAATTAAAGCCTTGAATGTCTAATTAATGGTATATTTTAAATGTTTTTCAGGCTTTTAAAGGCATATTTTACTATTTTTCAGGCTACTCTAAAAAAGGAATCCTTATGTTATGCCAGCTTCATTCCAAGTCTGGGGGAGACATCACCTATCCAGTGTGTCTCTCAGGTAATATCAGAGCATTCTGATGTACGATGCTAAAATTAAGGGCTTAAAAGTAATGCGATATTGGCATTTTTTCAGGCTGTTAACGGCATATTTAACACCTTCAGGCCACTCTAAAATAGATTCCAACTGGTAAGCCAGGTTCATTCCAACTCTGGGTTAGACGATACATATCCCTTTGGTCACTCAGGTAATTTAGGACCATTCTGATGTAGGATTTTAAAATTACAGCCTTGAATGTCTAATTAATGGTATATTTTACATCTTTTTAAGGCTGTTAATGGCATATTTTACTCTTTTTCAGGCTACTCTAAAAAAGAATCCTTATCTTCCCCAACCTGATACTATGGAGAACGTTAGGTTTAATTCCTAGAATGTTAAGCTGTCGATCTAGAATGTTAGGTCAAAGTTTCAGAATGTTAACCTTCAGTCCTGGAAAGTCTCAGTTCTGGAACAATAGGTTGAAGTTGCAGAATTTTAAGAGTTACGATCTTAAAATGTTAATTACAGTCTTAAAATGTTAACTACAGTTCTAAAATTTTATGTTGTAGTTCTAGATTGTTAGGTTTGAGTTTTAGAACAATAATCTGCAGTTCTAGAATGTTATGTTTAAGTTCAAGAATGTTAAAATGCAGTTCTGGAATGTTAAGTTGCAGTTCTAGATCAATAGGTTGAAGTTTTAGAATTTGAACATGCATTGTCACCAGACTTTAGTATGATCTCACCACAAGCCATGATCATAGAATGCAGGCACATTTTAGTGTGGTAATATACATGGATTTTAACACTGGGATGGAACTGCTAATCTTGCGATCGACAGCCGATCTTCCCAAATACAGCCACCTGATACTATGTAGAACTCACGGCTTCCCACTATGTGGGGCTCGAACCCACGACCCTGAGATTAAGAGTCTCATGCTCTACCGACTGAGCTAGCCAGGCACTTCCTAAGATTTTCAGTTGCGGTCTTAAAATGTTACTTAAAATTTCTGAAATGTTACAATTCTAGAATGTTACTTGGCAAATCTAGAATGTTAGGACAAAGTCTAGAATGTTAAGCTACCATTCTACAATGTTAGCCTTAAGTTCAAGAATGTTAAGCTGCAGTTCTGCAGTTACATTGTAGTTCTAGAATGGTAAGCTGCAGTTCTAGAAGGTTAGGTTTAAGTTCTAGAATGTTAAACTGCAGTTATGTAATGTTAGGTTGCAGGTCTGGAACATAGGTTGTAGTTTTAGAATTTTAAGAGTTATGGTCCTAAAATGTTACTTACAGTTCTACAATATCTACAATACATATCCCTTTGGTCACTCAGGTAATTTAGGACCATTCTGATTTTGGATTTTAAAATGAAAGCCTTGAATGTCTAATTAATGGTACATTTTAAATGTTTTTCAGGCTGTTAAAGGCATATTTTACTCTTTTTCAGGCTACTCTAAAAAGGAATCCTGATGTTATGCCAGCTTCATTCCAAGTCTGGGGGAGATATCACCTATCCAGTGTGTCTCTTGTGGTGGAAGTTTCTGTTACAGCGAGGGAGGAATTTGTATGGCAGAAAAGACCTTGTTGAAACAAATAAAGACAGGTTGCAACCTGGATTAAAAGTTTAGGTATTTGGTGCAAGGGTTTAATTGTTTTCAGCAGAGAACAATCAAAATGACAAGAACAGCGTTCACAATGAACAGAGTTACAAAGTGACCAGAGTTATGTGTCTAACACAGCATATACCGTCCTTTTATCCCCGTGCATCTGTCTATGGTGCGTTAAGAATGACTGTAGCCGTCATTCTGTCTGAGAAATCAGAGATTTATCTCGTCTGTAGAATGCTTCATGGCTCCAACCT